>WAAD01008250.1:234726-248239 GCA_013389945.1 Fregata magnificens
GAGCACCTCCTCCCCCTCCTTCTTCACTGACCTTGGTGTCTGCAGAGTTGTTCCTCTCACATATTCTCACTCCTCTCTTCCGGCTGCTGTTGCTGTTGTGCAGCAGTTTTTTCCCCCGTCTTAAATATGTTATCCCAGAGGCGCTACCACCATCGCTGATGGGCTCGACCTTGGCCAGCGGCGGGTCCGTCTTGGAGCCAGTTGGCATTGGCTCTATCAGACATGGGGGAAGCTTCTAGCAGCTTCTCACAGAAGCCACCCCGGTAGCCCCCCCACTAGCAAAACCTGGCCACACAAACCCAATATAAGACCAGAGAGCAGCAACACCAAGTAGCATGTGATGATGCTGGTGCATCTCAGGAACTACCGCAGGACGGGCTTGTAAAAGACTGGGGAGGGAAAAAGAGAAGCAGGAAAAGGGTTAAGAAGATTGTTTTTCCTATTAGTTTTTTAGCTCACTTCTTTACATACATGGGGAAAGAGGGAGCACGGATCTTGGTCATTTCACGTCAGAAGATTAGGGCAGGGGAGGTCAAGGTGAGGTACAGCATCATGTGTTATAAGGCAGTTGAATGATCTGGTATCTAATTTATTAAGATACCAGGCAGATTGGGCAATCTGATTTTTCTAAGTGCGTAGTGACTGTTGGCTTGGTTGGTACTTCTCCATCTTTCTGTCTATGCTGTGCTGCAGTGTGGCGGGGGTGGGAAGAGGCTGGACTGTCCCCATCTGGCCACGGCCACTGTGTCGTGACACTTTCCCTCTCAGGGGGACATTAGATGTGTTTCCCTGGGGATTACCTCTGCAGCACCGACGGACCACTGAGCACTTGTGTGAGCGGGTGTTGTAAGGCGGTGCCATCGCTGCACGTGATGCCCCCACGGCGCTGCAAGATGCTTTCATTCTGGGAAGCGGGGGCTGCGTGTGCTGGTGTGTTATACCTCCACCTGACCATCAGATCCACCCACCTTAAATACCATCTCTGGTTTTTGTATAGATCCTGACAGAATAGCTCGAGTATGTTGTGTACAGTCAGAGGAAAAGTATTGATTTTGCTGTACCTGAATAGAATTCCTAACAGAAAAACCTAATGTTGGTGTTTTGGTCTTTTTCTCTTTTGACTTTTGTGCATGGGTTTCTTTATTCACCATATAGCATTTGATCCATGTGAAGTACAGAGTTAGAGCTTGATTTTTAAGATGCGGATGACCCAGCCTCTGATCTGTGCAGGCACAATTTCAGAACCAGTAAATAATTTTGCCCATGTTTTATTGCCTGTATTTAATTGAAGTGCAAAGTAATAATTTCCTTCCTACCTACAAATCAGAGAATCAGATGGGCAGTTATTACATTTTTCTGGGGCAATTATCAGGAACCGTACCCTACTACATCGGCATTACTAAAAAGATTCAAAAAGTAGCTTATCCGCAATTCACTGGGCCCAGGGACGACTAGCCTGATCCGAAGTGTATCCTTATTTATTTTGAGGATGTTGCTGTGAATTAAGTTTATTAAAGCATTATTTTAATAATAGGTATAGTATACATTAGTTGTGTTACTAATTATATTTTTATGAAAACAGTTTAAGCATTATTAACACACACATTATCAATACTTAAAAGCATTGTTGCCTGATGGTGATAATACAGCTTCACTAGTGGATGATCTATGACTGCAAGTATTAAATACTCTCTACTTTAAAGTCATTAATCCCTACTTTCTTTGAATATGTTTAATTAAAAAGTTCCATTTTCCAGTAATTGCTGGTTTTATATAACCCTGAAATGGAATTTTATTGAGGCACAAGGTCTTTTATATAAACATCCATCTGTCCACAGCGTAACAGTGCTGGGACAAGTTTTGTGGATTGGGCGACAAGTGGAGAGATTACAGAAGACTCTGTGTCCCTGTAAGAACTGTGAACTTTTGTCCTCTGTGTAACGGCTCTGGAGGATTTTTGCTTTCATAATTTTGGTACCAAACAAGGGAATTGCAGAGTCAATAGGAGAGAAGATCATGAAACAATGGGTTTACTGTCTGGTGGAGTTGCTTTATTAGTTTATAAAGAAAAGCTCCTTCCTTATTCCTGTTTTCCTATGTCAAGCTCTGCACTGTGAAGTATCATCAGCTTCTTATATTGTTCCTTTCTATTTGAACACAGAATTAAGCAAACCTCAATTGCATATATAAAAATACATATACATACATATATATATATATCTGTGCTTCAGGCTGAGAGATTTCACTAATAAAATAGAAAATATGTTGGTATTAATAAGGTTGGCATTCAAAAAGTATGAAATAAATGCATGGAAGTTTGTCAGCTTATTAATCACTCCATTATAAGTGGTGTTTTTACTTTCATTGCTCTAACATCTAACCACAGTTCATTGGCTAAAGGCCAAGCTAGCTTTTGCATTGGCACATTACCATGCGGTGTAGTTCTGTACTTCTCTTCCATTTATTAATGCTGCAGACTTCCTACAATTCAGGCTAAAAATAGAACTGGTTATGTGAAAAACACTGCATTTGTGCTTGAGCTGCAGTATAGAAACAAGAGGATTTTATATGGACGGGGGAAGAGATTCATGACACAGAAGAGCTAGCTGCTTATACTCTGGAAAAAGCTTTCTTTTTGCATGGTTGTAAATAAGATTAGAGTTGCTGTGTACACGTTAGTCTGAAGGATGAATCATAGTTGTGTATTGCCTCAGTATGTATGAATCTTCATGTGTATCTATTGTATGAAGGAAAGCTGATTTCTTGTACAAGGAAACCTGAAAATAGTGCGATGTACAAAAGTGGATTTGTAAAATCAAAGGCAAAGGTGATGTTTTGTTTTTCAGTATAAAGAGTGTCTTCATCTGTGGCACATATTTTCAAGTATCCTCAAAGAATTATACACTAAGCTAAAACTTCAATCGCACCACTAAATTTTTAGACCTGTATTTTGGCCAGTCATAGCCTCTCCTATTGTTCTGCTCTCAGTATCTTTAAGGCAGCATTTGCTGTCTCCAGACCACTTCACCATGAAAACATTCCTAAACTTATTTCCAAGTTGTAATACAGCTGCACAGCAAAAATTGTCAGCATTCAAATGCAGTCCCTACACTCTTGATCTTTTTTATAATGCTGTGATTTGTTTTGGATCAGCAGTAGTTTGAACAAGACAAACAACATACTGGATTCCATCTGAACCTAAGGGAGCTGCCAGGGACACAGGTGAAGAGTGATAGTGGATGCATTTCATAGTCAAAATGAAAAGCGGCAAAACTGATAAGGTCTCGTTGTTGCACAAATAGAAAAAGCTAACAGTTTGCATATCAGAAATATCAGGTGTTAGGATTTGACTCAGAACTGCTGAATAGTAGCTTGTTTGCCTTTGGAGAAATAGAGAGGAAGGAAATGTCATGCAGCAACATCACACGTGATAGTGATGGGAGATGGCAAACAGGGAAATAGACCTTTCCGATGCTGTTTCCTAAAGATACTGTTTGGACTGGCTGTGATGGTGGATTATTAAGGAATTCTGATTATTAAATATCGGCACTTGGCAAAGAATGAGAGGAACAAACCTCTTTTGAAGTGCACAACAGTCTCCGAAGTCACACTTGTTTTGTTCTTAACTCGGTACTGTGTAAGAAATAAAATTGGCGATTGTGTTAGGAGCAGAGGCAATAATAGTGAACTGAGAATAAATTGTAAGCTGTATGATTTTTGAACTATCTAGAGAAAATGAAATTAAGAAAGTTTTCAAATGTTATGTGCTTTGCACCAGGCCACTGAAACACAGTGAGGTAAAACAACAGCTATCGGGTTTCTATGTTGATTCATAACCTATAATTGGATATAAAAAAGGAGAGATTAGTTCGCAGGACAAGGCTCAAGTAAAAAATATTTGGTCCAAAGTGCTTAGTTCCTCCTCTTAATTACTACAGACCAGCCTTAACCCCACACAATGATGGAACTCCATCCAAATCTACCATAGGCTGAAATCAATGAATCTGTTCCGATTTACATTAAAATTTAATTTTATCCTGACAAGCTCTCTGAAATTGATACTCAGTGCGATACCAAGTGCAGTATAAAGGATCATATCATGCAGTCAACATGATGCACTTTGCAATATAATTTAACGCTAATGTTAAATTAAATTACAAAGATAAATTTTATGGTCTCTCAAAATCGTTTAAGAGCTTAATTCTGATCTGAGATGTGTAAGACACAATCTTGCCTATTGATCATTGAATATACAGATAGTTGTGAGAGAAGAATCACACAATATGATGGGCTGTACCAGACTTTTTGTTCTGATACAGGCTTGTGATTTGAGGTAATGATCCTTTTCTGCAGTTAGGATCTCTGCTCAAGGAGAAGGCTCAAGCAGGTTGACCTCATAGCAGAAAACACCAAACAATCTATATACTTTGGATGAGGCCAGGTTGCACCAGAAGATCTATAAGGAAGAGTTAGATGGTGAATTCTTCAGATTCTGGGTTTTCACAGCCTTCAGAACTAAGCCCATCAGGGGGAAGATGAGACTTTTCCTGCAAGTCCTTTTGTTTTCGTTAGCTGAAAATACATACAGCAACTGGATGCAGTTTGCCTCTGCCACTGGGATTCCAGGAATATCCACTTGTGTTATTGAAACCAACTGCCCTTACTTTGCCTGATTTGTCATCAGGGGAAAAGGAAAGGCACCAGATAACCTTCACTGTTCACTTTGGTGTAGGAAGTAGGAAGAGGCATGAGCCCAGCTGGTGCAAACAATATTAAAAGCTCATAAGACTTGTGTGATGCTGTTGAAGGAAGGGTTTTTCAAAACATCGTGCCATTGTACAGCGGGTGAATAGGAAAAAGAACATTTACTGAAAGGACCTTCTTTTAATGGCTGGGTAATGAGAGGAAGAGTGAATAATTTAAAGTTGCAAATTTCTTGCAAAGAGTCCAAAAAATACAAATCTATTAAAAAACAGTATTAAAACTTCAAAGGGAGAAGCAAAAATACAAACACTAGAGCTCCTTTCTAAACCCATAAACTATAGATCTAAATAGAAAGATTAAGCAAAATCACAAGGAAAATAAAAAGAGCTACTTTTTTGAGTCTGAGGAGAGAGGGTTATCAAATAGTTATAGCAATGACTGGGAGGCCTAAAATATTTTTTTAATGTTTAAGAGTATTGTGAAACAGAATTCATTCCAGCACATGCTGTAATGATGAGCATACTGCCTAAATAAGGCAGATGTCAAATTTATCTCCACAAATGCAACTCCAGCATGAGTTCTTCCCCTCAGATAGGGAAAGGAGAGCACATCTATCCAGTTCAGCATTCATTACATGGCATCTTGAAGGTGCTTCACACCATTCATTACATATAAACTGAAGATGTCACTAAGACTGCTCATGTCCAGCGTAAGAAATGCTTAGTTTGGTACAACATGAATGCTAAGGAGGCCCTCAGATGAGGTTCTTCACATGGGAGAGTGTGCTCAGCTGTCTGCAAAGCATTTCAGCAGCAGTTCTGCAAGAACAAGGACGTTTACAGGAATGATTTTCTGGTTACAGAAGTGTTGAACCCGGAGCCCTTTAGCTAGTATGGGAACACTGCAGGGACTGAGGAACCTGAAGTCCCGGGTGGGATGCAGGGAAGGAGGGAGAAGCTTTTTGAATTGTAAAGGAGGTTGGGTTCCTTGCTGACCAGGCGCACAGTTTTGATGCTGTCACTGATGCCACCACATGAGAGCACAGAATTAATGGCCACAAGAGGTAGCAAAGTTTCCATAATCACCTGCATTGCTCCAGAGTGCATGAAGGAGACGGCACTGGTGGAAGCTGTTAGCTAGCTGATATGTTAAAAAAAAAAAAAAACCAAAAAAGAGGGAAAGAGAGAGAGAAAGAAATTAAATTGGGGTCCAACACACTAACGAGAATTAGCTGCAGTGCTGGTGATAGCTGTGCTGTGTTAAGAACTGTTTCTGTTTCCTACCCACTCATAGTATTTGCCTGGAAAAACACAATTTTTCTAAGCTTAGCCTTACCTGAAATGAATGCTGCTTCTTTCCATTCTCACTGTTGCTGGGAATTGAAATGGCTGCAGATACAGAGCAGCGTAAAAACATGATGAGCTATGTAGCTTGGGAGCAATTGAGCAGCTGAATACTGCATTATTGAGAAATCATTTGCTACCTCTGGGTGTTAGTGAGAAACTGGAGAGTCCTAGACTGGCATTCAGGGCAGAGCATAGGATGAACAAACATTACGGAGTGCTGAGTATTTACTAGTGAATCCAGCATGGGGCTTCAGTAGTTGCATGTCATCCCACTCTTGCAGAGTTGGCAACACACAGGAAGGAAATAGTGAATTCCAGGAGCCTTGTGGCAGAATTGATCTTACATTGTTTCCTAAATAACCAAAATATCAACGAAATAAATGACATTTTGCTTAATGTGCAGCAGGCAATCTGCACAGCAAAACAGCCGTATTTTCAAGTGACAACATGTGAGAACCATTTAAATATACATCAGTAGTCCTCAAGGGACTTGTAGATAGCTACATGAAATGGTTGTTTTCATGTGCATACCTTACTGTTGCCAAATTACTCCTGGCTTAGTATTTTCCCTCTTATCTAATTGAGATAGGAATCTCTTCAGAACGAGGGGCTCAGTAGTTTGTAAAATACCCATGTATATCTCTGGCATTGTATAAATAATAAATAATAAGCTGTAGATGGTAATAATCATTAATATTGCAAGTGTTAAGCTGGAAATTCTAATTCCTAGCTTCTTAGGTGATTGCAAGTATGAATATTTCTTGACTCAGCATGGTGAGTAGTCACGAAACATGGAACGTTCTCCAGTGTGGAGTGATGGCTATTAAGTATATCCCAGACCCAGTAAATCTCAGGTTGTGGAATTTGTCCCAGAATGTGCTCTTGCTGTGGTATTGTGCTGCAGAACGAGTTTCTGCATTCTTTAAAGCTAACACAAAATATCCACTCCATATGGTTTTGGAGACGTACTTAAAGTATGAGCCAAGTTCAAGCTGATGCAGTGCTGTCTTGCTGAGCCCTGAACTCGTCTAAAACAATCTTTTTGAGAGGTGCGATCACATTCATCTCAATGAGATTTTAAGTCAAAGTCTAAAGAAAGAAATTTCAGTGACAGTTTTTAAACCTTTTCATTGCTATCTGTTTAAAGCAATTGTATTTAATTTAGGAGTAAATACAGTAAATGTGCCTATACCATATTTCCAAGAAGTTTCCCACCTCCTTCTGGATACCAAAAGCTCATATTGTTCCCTACCTATGTAGCAAAACCAAGGACTTCAATCTGCTTATACACTGCCAATTTAAAAATCTTTGGCACAGAAGGAATTGGAAATACGGAGAGAATAGTAGTCACGGTAAACAAGTCAGGGATTACTTTATGGTATTGGACTACTTAAGCTTTTGGGGTTAAGAGCTGCCTTTTCATTCTGTCCCAAAGATCATCTAAGGTTTCACTAAAATAAATGAGCCTGTGAGGACTAGCTTTTGAATAGTCAGGTTAAAATAATTACTTGTATAATTTAAATTGAAGTGGTTACTGAATTTGCTGCTTGCTACACTAAGTACTGCAAAATTTAAAAATTGATCATTTATTTATCCCATGTATATCATTACATGGGATGTACAATGAAAATTTCTTATTAGTGTCCACATCTTAGCAGGAGTGTACAGTGGCTCTTCAAAAAGTGAAAGCAGGTAGCAGACTAGAATGTTGAGTGATGGGAATCTCAAAACCACTTATTTTGGCTTAAAGTTTATCATGCAGGGAAGGAGCATGGATATAGTTGATCCACTGAAACGCACTGATGGAAGAGACTTATATTTGACTTGACATACTGGGCAAGAGCTTAGAACAAAGCAAAAGCAATCCCCTCCAGAAAAACAAGTATGTAAAATAAACTCATTTCTTTTGGTTTGTAAAAAACCAAAAACATTTCTCATTTATATCTCCGTGTTTTTAATGGAAAGCAAAGACAGTTTTAAAGATGAAAATGTTCTGTATTCACATGTGATTCTTAAAAAACACAAGCTATTTTCAGCAGTGAATTGCAAGCCGGCCAGTGAAAGAAGCAGCAATATGTTCCTAGGAAATTTTCATTCCTCCCTCTGTTTTGCAGAGGAATGATACATTAATTTTGAAAAACAAGCATGAGCAGAGAAATTTAAACTCAGCTATAAGCCTTCCCTGTTTCTAACACCAAAGAATGAACTATATTGAGGACTGCACCAAAGCATTACTGTTTCAGTGCCGTACTGCTGGGAGTGCAGGGCACTTGTACAGGGCTTTGACACCACTCCTGGAAGTCAGACTTTCGGGCATAGCTCTTTCACAGGGGCTGAAAAAATATCCATAATGTGTCCGCTTCCTCATCCCAAATGTATCAGTAACATATCATGGACCTCTGGAAATATATATCTGTGGATGTCCATAAAACAGCGTGCAGAGACACTTCAGTTCTCTTCAGAAATCCTGCCCCACTGAAGTCAATGGGACCTTTCCCAGGGAAATGCATTGGGGCCAGAATTCCACTGGCAGCGTTAACTGGAGCCATTCTCTCTAGAGCACATACAGGGCATGGAGAGGGAAGACTGCATTTCAACATAGAAATAAAATGTCATTGTGTTCAGATTTGTTAGTTAATAACTCAAAATCTCTGTGGAGGACAAAAGATGAGCTCTAAAAGAAAGCACTCAAGCCTTCAAGGCTGCACAGCGTATCCCAGGTATACCTTCACTGTCAACATCCTACCTGAACATTAGACAGTGACTAATACTTCCATTCAAATGTTTTTTGTCACTTTGAGGAAGGGTTGTAAATCTCTGTGAGCTCTGACTATGCAACAGTTCCTATAGTTTTCAAGTGATTAATACATGCATTCAACCAGGAGAAGTTTCAAGCATCAAAGAGTTAAAACTAAATATCAGTAAAACTTCAGGGAACACTCTCATTGCTGTCAGGTTCCTTGCTGGTTTCATTCAGAAAAAAACTGATGTTACATTATACATTAACATTTTTAAGTGTCATCTACATGAAAATTTTAGATAATTCCATTTTTTAAATTTTGGTCAGTGAAACTTTTGCTTATAACAGACAAAACTGGTAACCATGGGAAGATACAGTTCTCAAAACTTGCTTCTTTTGGTAGACTTTGGGATCTGTTGGCTGCCCAGCACTTACTGACCAGATATGTTTCCTGCTTTAAAGAAACTGGCTGGTGGTTATGTCAGTCTCACCACCTAAGTGTTGCAAGACAAGTCCCACTGAATTCTCTTTAAAATGCAAAAGGCATAGAAAGACTGAAAGGCTGCAGTTCTTTTGTGTTCCTGGCATGTAAGCAGGGGAAGACTGTTAGCTGGGCTAGCTCTGCCACCTGCAGCTCAGAGCCGGCAGGACCGCAACGTCTTCACCAACAGCATAACAAACCTTCGCTACTGGAAATGTAAAAATTCTCACGGAGGCAAGAGGTTTCACTGGTGGGGTAATTGGTAATTAAATTAGCAGTAGAATACATATGCTTATGGTATGCAAAAGTAAGGTAAAAGAGCTTTCACATTGGTCTTTCTGATAATCTTCAGTGCTATCAGAATGCACGTCTATTCTCAGAATAGAATAGAAACCCAGTGTTAGAACAAAAATCATAAGGCTAAAACCATTCTTGGTGTGACTGGAGTGATCTCAGAGCTGAATCTGACCCCTTACCTATGAAGGCTGATTTTGGCTCTGCTGATAACTCTAAGTATTACAGGAAATTACATGTGGATCCATATTCTCAGAACCCTCTAACTCCTGTCTGCAGTGCCTCCAGTATCTCCTCATATAACTCCCTTCTTAAAACACACAGTTTTCTGAAACCTATAAATGCTAGTCTTCTCCTCTAAAAAAAGAGTCATTAAAAAATAAAATAAATCAAATCCTTCCAGATGTGTTTTACTAATGCAAAAAAACATGTGCTTGATTATGTTCCCTACTTTCACTTCCCTGAGCCCCAAGGGTATAACATTACCATTTTCTCAAGTTGGATCCAAGCCCTGTAATTGATGAATTGTCCATAGGATCCATATGGAACTCTAGCAAAATCACTGACACTCCATACAGCACCAAAATGCATGCATGTGTCCCAGTGTGTGCTGGGCACCCACAAATATAAACTTTTCATGCCAATGACTTCTATCACTGTAAAGTGCTGTGTTCATCTCTAGCAATGGATCCAACTCACAGCTATGACACAGTGAAACATCAGTGGTTCAGCAGTAATGGTCCAACATCATTGTGATGAGTTCAAATAAGAAAACATGACTGGAAACTACTTCTAATAATATTGGGTTACTAAGCATCATGTGGAGTTCTTTCAGTAGGTTTTAGTACTGCAGAGGGAAAGTATATAATCTATTATGATATACATTCTTCTAAATATGTCTTAAAAGCTAAAAGAAGCATTTTTCTTTTAACTTTGGGCTTCGTTCAATTGCCCACACACTTAAGACACCTTCTAGTGCCTGAAACATCCACACGGAGCCTCATGTCCTTCTGAGACAGCAAGAGAGATCAGATGGATCAGATCCAGGATAACCTAGGGCATTTCAGCTGGCACCAGACACCTGTGTGCAGGCAAATGAGTCCCACCTTTTATGTTGCCTCAACATGGAGCTTGGATAAGTCTGTGTCTTGTCAAGCATTGCCATTAAAGGTTCTGGGTCCCTAGAAATGTAGAAATTATTTCTGTGATCGTACATTGTCACTGCACTAAAGGGTATTTTCCTGGGTGACTGATTCTGAGCCGTGCAGAAAATGCTTGTAGAAGAGATCGGGTTTGTTGGTGTTCCAAATATTATTATTATAGTGCTACAGTAAAGACTTGTACATTTTAATATTATCCAATGCTTGAAAAAATGTTGAAATAGATGTTTTGAAAAGGAATCTCAGAGAGTGAGATTAGGTGATCTGTGGGGAACAGGCAGTCTAAGCCTCAGGCTTCTTCTATATGCCAATGAATGTAGGAGTATGTAAAACAATTCGTTAGCTTTGTTTTAAGAAGTCACTTTGGAAAATGATGCAGTCAAACCAGCCTGCCAGTTGCCCTGCTCACTAGCAGTTAAAGACGGCAGGTGGTTTTGGCCAACCTAGCTCTTAAATGCATCTTGTCCCCACATTTTTAATGTAGCTCTTTGCAAAAACCAAGCTACTGATTGTCAGTGGCAGATTCCTCAGACTTAAGATAGTTGGACTACGATCTTTTCCTCTTTCAGGCATTTGGTTTTGATTTCACTTTAGATTTCAAGTAGGTCTCAAAGGTCACTGGAAAAGACTGTGAGATTTAATATCAATCGTCGTTAATCCAGTTCGTTTTACATTTGTGCCCAATTCACATGAGCTAGATGCAGTTAAAATGGACTTGTCGCTACAGAGTGCAATGCTCTCCTATTACTCGGGTATCCAAAGCTGACCTTACAATTTGCAGACTTTAGAGGGTGAAAATGGTTGAGAATTCCCCAGTTCCAGAACCAGAAGAGGAATTCACACAAGTCCATACAGCTCCCAAATACCCAGGAGATGAGACTGTCCCAGTGTAGGGGCCCCAGCGCTTGTCATTTTGAGTCCATGTGTGTGAGATCAGTCAGGTATTGCTACATTTTGGGTCCGTATCCAATTTTAATCTTGTGTGTGAAGTGAAAGAGATTATAGACAGGATTAGCAGTCAAGATATCTACAGGCAGCAGGGACTGCATAGTTCTCCTCAGTGTGCATTATGGTTAGTGCACAATAGGAAACATCTTTGCCAGATGATAAAGAAGAAACATTCTCTTTGTTGCCAACAATAAATATATACGGCGGAGTAAATGTGTCATGAATAAAGTGTCCCTAAGGAAATCTTGGAAGACCCTACATGTATATTTACATACTTTTAGTCCCAGCAGCAGCAGAGCTATTTGAGTGTAGTGCTCTGCCCAGGCTAACTAGTTTGTTAAGAATTATCACAGCTATCTTTTTCATGTTACTATTTGCTCATAATGAGACAATTTAGGCAGCCCTGCCAGAAACCCAGACTTTCGAGAACCGAAGCAATGGTGTCGATTATGATCACGAATCTCTCTCACACAAACACACAAAACCTGAGCAAGTGCCTGCAGGTTTCAGAATAAATTGAGTAAGAACTCAAAATACAACACCTCTTTCACAGCATTAATGGGATCCTGCACATACTCTAGGACCTGATGCTCTTAATTTTTGGTAGAATATTGAACCAGAAGAAAATCTGAGCCCAAAGTGCACAATCTGATAGCAACTCTCTGTCTATTAGATTACCTTGCAGATATTTATCTACAAAAATATATGTAAACAGTCTATGCAAGAAAAAAGTCAATGAGGCAACTGCAGATTCAATTTCTGCAGTTGGAAAAAAAAAATTCCTCATACTGAAGCTCTTCATTCTCCCTGCTGCTTTATGTTATCTCTGTTTTAACTGCTGTTAATGAAAGGCTCATCAAAAGGCAGTGCACAATAATATTTAAATGCTGAATTAATCTCGTAGTCCTCATGGCAGCTCCCTTTCAGCTATTTTCCCTGCATACTTGGCATCTCCATTTATATGAATGAGAGTGGGGTGCACATGGGGAGAATGGAGCAAACATTGATCGACTGTGCAGCCCAGAGAGAATAATTTGCCTCATGTCATGTATTTGTTAAAACATGGAAGGAAAATATTGCCTGCTGAAGTAAATCCAAGCAAGACCTGCTAACATTAAGCAAATAACTCAAAACAAGACTCAGCTTAAGTTATGCCTTTCTGCAGTTGCCATTCCAACTTCTAATAATTTGACCAACTTGTTGCCTTACTTCTGTTGGTAAAAAAAGCCAAACCTTCCCCTGCTTCTAAATGCAGTTCTGCTTTGAAAAGTGACTAAAAATGGCATGCAGGCTCCAGGTTTATTCTGTGTCAGCTATTTCCTTATCAAATGTGCTCAGTTAGCAAGTACCTTTTCCTCCTATGCGCAGCCCTGCAAATTTCAGGTCGAATGTAGGGGTCAACCTGGATTTTTTCCTCTCATGTAGGATGACCAAAAACCAAGGATCCTGCAAGTGAGAGTAAGCCCTCAATTACGTGTGTGCAATTCTGTAGTCTTCTGTGGCTTTGCGTAAGGTTTAACTGACTGGAAATGACTCTGTGGTGATAAACAGGAGGGAATAGAAACCAGCTCACTGTGTTCTTTATGCTAGATCTGCTGTGCTAACAGGAGCAAAAAGCGGTGAACGGTGATTTTAATTACTAAGTGAACAGATAGAAAATATGTAAGACTCTATTTAAAGAAGAGGTTTGCTTGAAATTCCATGTTTTCAGAAATCTCCAGCTTCGACATAACAGAGCATTCAAGCTGATGAAAATAAAATGCTTCTCTTTTTTCTTGGACATGTCATTCATGTGATGGGACGAGCATTTATAGTCCTCATAACAAGAAAGGAACAAAAT
>WAAD01008251.1:10074-111115 GCA_013389945.1 Fregata magnificens
AAAACAGGTCAGAACTAGTCTGAACTACTATTTGTTCAAACTATCCGAAGGCAGGTTTAAGAAGAGAATAAGCTACCTTCAGGGCAAGGGCAGGATGGATTTAGGTGTGCTCAGAATGCATGTCATTCTCTGTAAAAGAAATCACTAATAAGGCTATAGCTAATAATGAGCCAAATCCTTGGCCTGGATTTCAAGGCACACATGAATACGCAGGGATGGGGAGAGCCTTTGAATTTCATTTCTCACTTTCTCTGCTGAGAGGGCTGTGGAGGTTCCTACAGATGTCTCATTCAGCTGGATAAACATTGATGCCATGGGGAAGCTCCGCCTCAGGCATAAGATTTTCAAGATACAGCCTCAGTGTGCAAATGAGGTAGAGTTATACACTGTTATTTGTGACCTTCTCATATGGGTCCTACTTAGTGACTAGGCAATCTAGCCCCTTTCCTGACATGGTTTTCATTGAGTCAAGTAACAGGGCAACATACGGAGATGGATGTTGAGATCATATTTGAGTAGGACTTGCAGAATTTCATCCAGGAACAATGTGATGCATCCCACCAAATGGACATAGTACAAAGCTCACACCAATATCGACATTTTTATTCTGTTACAAATTCCTCCCATCTTGAAAACTTCAAAAAGTTTGCAGTGATTTTGAGGAAACTGTTATGACTGGAATCGGTGCAAGATTTGTGTCAAAACCATATAACATTTGTGGTATTTTCTATTTGAATGGAAACCTCATGCAATGTAATTTTACGAGTAAGTCTGACTTTTTCGGAGCTTATTCAAAATTTAAATTAAAAATCATATGTCCAAAGATCCAGCTCATAGGTCACTTATTCAGGTTTTGCTTGGGTAGAGCTCCACTGCTATAAATGAAGTCACACTGCACTTACACCAAGGTAGCTCAGAATTAAGTAAAGACATAGGAATGAAACCTGGAGGTATTCTCAAGATCTCATGTGATCTGTCTCAGTTAAATATATGTCAAAGATGCATCAAATGGATCTTTAGTAATAATGCATTCCAAAACCTGTTTTGTCTAAAAAGGAAACTCACTGATTTATCGTGCTGAGATATAGTTTGTCTCTATAGATCATAAAAAAGACAGTACTTCTCTTAACAGTAGTATTGACCAACCTTTAGCAACAGCACAAAGAATACATGTCTCCAAATCCAGTCATGCTCCTGTTTAGATGTGGTTGAAATCAACCAAGAGACCCACGTTTGCTGTGTCACATGAGTACTTGGGAAAAGCTTTTACTGTACGGTCCACAGAAAAGATATAGAAGTCATTGATTTTACAGCATAAAAACATAAGTAACAATTGTAGAAATGATCTTAAATTAGGTGGAATGGTAAAAAGTAATTAACATACTCCCAATTTATTCCTGCGATTATCATCTTAACTGAAGACAATCTTTAGTTCTCCTGCTCACTAACTTTTGTGGCTTTTGAATGCAAAAGTCAGATGATTATGATGCTATGGCAGGAGGGAAGAAAGAAGTCAACAAATCAAGGACACATTTTTGCACTGGATTACAAAGTTAGTGTTCATCACTGAAAAGGTACAGCATATTATTCCCTTAAGTTTCCATACATACTCAATATTTACTTATTCCTAAATTATCAAATGCTAAAGATAGAGCACTTCAACCAGCTCAGTCCATCAAACCAAGCCATAGTCCATGTAGCAGGTAGACTTTTTAAATTAAGTCTTGTAGGGACAAATCTTGATGATACCTAGTGAAGATTATTTTTCCTAGCAAAATGAACACTATGATGAGATGAGATGGGTAGCTATAAGTATTTGTTGGGCATCAGCATGAGGATTGTGAAGAGCTATTTATGCTAAAAGAAATATTGGTATCAGAATAAATTAATGTTATCCTTAAACACCTTAAGGGTGGAAATAAGAAAATGGTTCCTTAACTTCAGTATAGTAACATTCTAGAGCTGCCTTTTAATAGAAGTGTTCAATTAAATCCACTGTGAAAAGTGCTGTATCATTTTGTAGAAGTCCACTCAAGTATGATTGCACCTGAAGAACAAAAAGGTGTACTTCCAGTCCTTCTCCTAGCAGAATTTTGGTTCAGTACCTCCATGTTACTGCTTGGAAAAAAGTCTTTGAAAATGTGGCTGGGGATGTAAGTCTTTATATGAAGATGATGGGTGTTAATTTTGAATATTCTGGGTTTTTTCACTGAAGTAGATTTAAAGGTCTTAGTAGGGAGAAGCATAGACTTGCAAGAAAATTGTTTTATTGTGGACTAGTTGTGATTTTATTTTATAAAAGCTTATATAATGACCTTCCTCCTAACCTTTTTGCTGATTTAATTCTGAATTCTTTATTAGAAAGTATTTAATTCTGAACTCTTTATTAGAAAGTGCTGAATGATACTGAATATGAAAAGAGAACAGATTCTCATGAAGAGCAGATTTGGAAATAAAACTCATTCACTTGACTGGAAATGAGCAAAGTTATGAAGTTTCACATCTGCATTTGGTTGCTGGACAGTGTTTTGTGGTCACCGGTGATCAAAGGTTATATTGGACTCAAAACTTTGATTTGATGTGCCAACCCCTATAACACTAGAGTCAGTGAAGCTCTTGTTGTTACTAGGCTGGTCTAAATCTGAGATGAGAGACTGATTTAACTTGCGCTTTATCTTAAATACAAAGTGACATAATTTGAAGAGAGTGGAGAGTTGACTGGTGTTTTGTTTTTTATTAGAAAATCCCGATTTCTAGAACTGATGGAGCTACAGGCAAAGGTAACACTGATAAATGTTTCAATATAAAAATATTTAGGAAAGAAAGTGGTAGTTGTGTTATTTTATTTCAAAATTTCAAAGTGTCATTGACAGAAAGAGGAATTTCTGGTGGGAAACACTAGCAATATATGGACAATTAACTGGACTGCATGTTATCTGCTAAAAATCAAATAACATTAGAAAGATTTATATTGCAGTCATGGCTTAGAAAAATAACAAAAAAAAAAAAGATATTGCAAATTTTTTTAAAATACAAAACCCCCTATTTCTTGCCAAGCTCGAAATACCAATTTTTTTTAATATCAGTTCATTTCTATTTGAGATCTAAATGAGATACAAATTCAAATCAATAGAGATACAGATTTTTTAATTTTTTTTTTTAGAAAATAGAAATTATTCAACAGTTCTGCCTTTAATTCTTCTTGTTCTGTGATGCTATTAGATGACACATTTAAGTTCAGTGAAATGTCCTGGGATGGTATCAGAAGGGGTTGCATGTGAAAATCCATTCTGTAGCTCAGAGAGTGTGAACAGCTGATGATGATAAAGACTGACATTTCAATAATATTTATGTCCTCTGTGTGTGTGGGAGAGAAAAAGAAAGAGTAGTAATAAAGGGCCAGGTTATTCCCTGTACAGGACAAACCTGCTTAAAGGACAGGAAATTCCCATGGGTTTCCATTCACAGTGGTTTCTTCAAAGTTATCTCACTGTGGACAGCAGGTTTTGCAGCCCTATTGAAACTCCTATGGGTTCAACCTGCTAAAGCAAGAGATGTGTACTCAACTCCAAATTTCCTTCCAACACCCTTTCCTGCTCCACTGTCTTCCCCCACCAACAACACAGCTCTTGCAAAGGCTGTGTTCCTATATGCTGCCTTTTTGACTATGCAGCATTTTCAGATCCTTTCCTACATCTAAAGGTAGATCCAGGCACATCAACTGTGTCCTAAGAACTTATGTTGCTAGGTATGACAAAGTGGGCATTTTTCAGCTAAGGAATCAGAAGTCTGGGTCTCTAACCAAAAATTGCTAGATAGGGAATAGGAATTCAACCAACAGAATGCAACTTAATCTGGATTGGCTGTATTTTGTCCTGAGCATACTGACAAAAGTTAAATCCAAGGAATGGAGAAGTAAACGAGTTCAGTAGATATGTTATTTAACCCTGGTTTCCTAAAGAGTTAAGGCTCGTGGGATCTTGCTTTTTGATTTAGAGGCCCCACTGTTTCCCCCAGATTTGTCGGCAAGTTAACAGTCTAAGAGATGTTATGTCCCTACAGGATTAATAGAAATGGGAGGATGTGAGGCCATATAGAAGAGAACCTGCTGACGAGACAGCTAAGGAAAATGCTGCCACATTATCTCCTCTGCCAAAAGCTTCAGTCTGAGCTCACACTGCCAAGAACCCCTGAGGAGCCATCTGACCATGACACAAATTCATAGTAAGCCCAACTTTATTTGTTTTGGTGCTCACAGATTTAATTGCATGCTTACAAAAAACTTGCACGCAATCCCCATGTGATTAGGTTTTCCAAAGCCCTTCTCAGCCCTTTTCCAACAAGGCCAAAGGAAATTTTACCACTAAGTTCAACAGAAGCCTTGTGAGACAGTTGGAGGTTATAGTAACACACAACTGTGGTACGAACACCTTGAGCATGTGAAATAGTTAAATCAGAAATATTTTGAATAACTTGATGTGATTTGGGCTTGTGCTACAGAAGGTGTTTCAGCTTAAGAATGAGGTGGTAGATGCACATGTTATTTGTCTGAGCAAGGAATGGTTTATATTTTCTGAAACCTTGTTTATCTTCACGTTCAACATCTTAACTGGCCTTCTCTTTGCTCAGTTGTTAACCTACAGGACCAGCTATTAGCAAATGGTAAATTAAAGACAACACCAACAAAAGGTCAGGAGTATATTCTCCCAGAGCTATTTCATATCCAATCCAGAGACTTCCTCTTGCTCCATTTACTCAGAGGAATTAAGAGCAGGTGAAGGTAGGGTTGTGTGCAACAGATAACATCAAGAACACACCTGAAAATGAAGTCGTGAATGAGTAGTTTTGGCCTGACTGCCCTCAGTCTGCTGGGTATTGACCTGTTTTATCTGAAGTAAACCTGAAAAGAACCATTCCAAGCTAAGGAAGAACAACATTATGGAAATGTCAAGTTACTTATTGCTATTGTTATTGTGTGGCAAGTTGGAATGAGGAGAGCAAAAACATAGAGTAGAAGTATCCAACAATAGTTTCAGGTTGTCCTCTGTTGCCTTTTGTTAATCAGCTACAGTGTTTTGCTTCATTCTGGTTAGTGCACTCTATTGTTTGTATACTGTAAACAGATTGCAGATCACACTTTGTTGTGTTGTGTGTAAGTCTGGAAGGCTCCCAATAAGTCTGAGAAATAATCCTGCTAATTCTAAGTAATTGCTTAAAGAAAAACATCAAATCTGTTTCTTCTTTTTAAGATGGTTTCCGTTCTATTAAATCAGTAAATTTTAATGTAAAAGAATGAACATAAGGATCTAGTATGCAAATTTCATCACCTTCTTCCTCTGTTTTTAAGAAGATTGAAATTTATTGAGGAAAACACCATTTTAAATGTTCTTAATGGCCATTCTGAAACATTTCACCCTGACTAAAGCTAAGCTCTGGTTGCTCTCACAGAGAAGGTACCATCTCACATTCATAGCTCTATATACAGACAGTGGAGTCAAAGGATAAATTAAAGTATTGTGAATAAACCCCCAATGTAAGCTAGTCTGTTCACAAAGGGGGTTTTTTTTAGAGAAAAACCCAAAACTTTCATGTTAACAGGTAGTGTACAGCCAATATTTTTTCTTTCCATACTCATTTTGCGTTAAGTGACAGACAGGTAACTGTTATAAATAACTGTAACATGAGAATATCCATTGAATTAGTGTGTAAACTGTGAAAAGGCACAATTTTCCAGTGTCAGAAACCTACATTGTTGTCATTCCTCAGTTCAGAAGCACATAAAAAGAAAGGGCAAATTAGGTTTGACATTGCATTCGAACTGCAAATCCTTTTTGACTTTGCCTTAGTAATTTATTCTTTTCCAATATGTGCATTAGCCCCTGCTTTAAATGACTCTTAGACTATCTCCATGTGCTGAAATGGACCCTTTACTTTCTAGCAAATATTTTGACTGCGCTACTTTTTAAAATGAAAACATGCACACAACACAGATGATTACATTTTATCTGGTGATCATCTAAAGTTACAGTCCAAGCTGAAGGCAGTCGCTACCAGTCTTTAACACACTGCTCAAACTTAACTTATCAGTCTGACGAGCAAAACATGCCTTATTTCACATGCAAACAAGTGAAGACTATGAGAACAACAAATACAAAATGTTAATGAGTGTAGAAATGTCAAATATTGATCAGGAAAAGTCTTCCTGTTCTTTAAGTACAGTTCCCCAGCTAGGCTTTTTTTCTTGTCTGATGGAGGGAGGGAAAGGAAAGCAAGTATACACTGTAAAGAAAAAAGTAAACACAACTTTTATAGGTTAAGTGATTTAAGTAAAGAAGGCAGCTAGTAAAACATCCTAACTTTCAGATGCCTAGCAAGATTATTACCAGCATAAATATCCTTGGTGGATGAAACAATCCTAACTCTGTTGGAGTCTCTACCTCTCCATGTTTTGAATGTATCCACATGCCAAGCAGATTTTTTGTCTGTTTTGCAGAATCCCACTTTCATAAGACAACCTGTTTTATAGTTTAGAAATGAGAAATGCCTTCACAAAAGTATTCATTAAAACCTCTTTGTGCAGGGCATGTTGCTTTTTTGTTTATAATTTAATTTACCAAAGATTTTTCTATTGAGACTACCTCAGATCCTCTCCTCAAAGTTTCTCTTCATTGAGCGAACATACTGTCTGCTTCAGGCACCTGAAACAGTGTATAGAGTCTAGAAGGCAGTAAATTATTGTCATTTCATCAGCCTCAAGGATAGGGGAAAGGCCAGTTTTATCCGCTGGGTACATGCCACCCTATATGGCAGATTTTGAACGATATCATACTCTTCAGTGAGAAAGAGACAGTGTGGAGAAAAAGAGGGTTCATGAAAATGGTGGAGATTTCTTAGCTGGAAAACCCAGCAAGGACTGTTACACACGGAGACATCAGCACTGCTTCAGCAAGTCTCTGAGCTGCAGATTACTGAATGCTGGAACACGTACAGGGAAGTATTTCTAAAGGATTTATGCTTTTCATATTCCATATATTTCAGCATCTGCCACTGCCCGCTGGCAGAGCCAGGAGAAAGGGCTGGACAGACCCTCGGGCTGACTTGTGTTGGCTGTTCTGGCTGTTTTAAGAATGAAGCAAAGGGGTTCCCAGAAAGTCTGTGCTGCTGCAGATGCAGACTGCTGTGTGAATGACACCCTCCCCGCTTTTGTACTGAGAATGTTTTGTGCATTATCGTATCCTACACAGTGGCAGAAAAAACCTTGGAAATTAGAAGCTGCTGAAGCCAAACAATTACTCAGTAACACAAGAGCTTTTCCACCAAAGAAGTTCAGGGATATGAGGATGCAGTGATTTTTTATTTCCACCCCCAAAATACCCCAGAACTGAGAACTGCTGCCACTGGGTTTCCCATTTAGCTGCAAGTGTCTCCCTGATAGTCTGTTTGATGTCTCCTCTGTCTTCCTACTACTCGCCTGAGGCTATTTCTTCCTCTCCAACTTCCTCGGTGTAAGACAAACTGCTCCTTTTCCCTTGCAGATGCTGCACTTTCAGGAAGCATGCTTACCTCTTTCCCATTTTTTGTAAAGAACAGAGACAATGGTTGATCCTTTCTCCTGCTTCAGTATCCACAGAGCCTGGATGGTTTCAGCCTGGAGACTGAAACAGCAGCTTGGCTCCATACCCCAGGATTTCTAGAGAACCTGAGCCCAGCCACCTGCACCCAAAAATGACAAGGTGGCCTGGCTGAGACTGTGATGTTAGACCATAGCTCTAACAACCCTGCCACCTGAATGGTGCCAGAACAAAATTTAGCCAGAAAGTGTGACCAAGTAAAATGAATTACAGCAAAGAACTAGTTAAAGTATTTAGTCACCCTGATTTTGCAAGGTATTTATCTCTTGCTGTAGTGGCCTCAAGCATTTTCATGTTGGCATTTCTTGTAAAAGCCGCTACCATTTGCTGCAGTCATCTTGTTTGTTATGAATGCTGGGGTTTTTTCCCCCAATATAGACACAGTTTGATTATAGCTCCATTGGGTGAGTCTGAGAGCCCATGGGTTAAAAATTGTAATTAAATACACAAGATTTCAATAATCACATGTAATTTTATTAGGGTCCCTCTCAATCTAATTTCTGCTCTGCGAGAGGGATTCTCACTTATTCTATGCATATGCAATTATGTGTGAGAATTAGTTATGGTATCTTCCACAGAGATTTAATCCTTCACCTTTCCCCCAAAAATGAAAATACAAGAAACCCCCACAGAGCATCTCTGCATAACACGTTAGTCACTAGTGTGAACTGGAGTTTGTTCAGAAATATTAAAAAGAACTGTTTCAGTCCAGCATGAACCAAAGCTCTGCGCACACCAGCAGCACTAGCCGGAGTCGCTCTCCCATTCACTGCACGCGTAACAGGGAAACAAGTGTTACTTCTGCATCCCTTTGCACTAATTGCCAAATGTGGGGAATGGATCTGCTGGTGTGCTAATTTCTTAATGCAATTTAATTTTTACTTTTGCCTTTGCAATTCCCCTCTCTCTTAGAGACCCTGTTAGCCAAAGAAGGTACTGGGGTTATTATATGTTTAGAACACAAGATATTATTAAAATATCCTATGTCATTGTTTTTAGAGGCTGATGGTCAATTCCTAAACATATTTATTGGGATCCTTATAAAGTTTTGGTACTGAAAAGCTTAGCAAAATGACCCCTTAGCACCCCCAGTGTTCTCCCAGGCCCACAATACCCTTCCCTTGCTTCCACCCTTCATGCACATTAACTGTCCTATTTGAATAAAGATGTTTTGCCCGTGTAACCCGTTTGAGCTGCTTGTCTTCCTCTAGTTCCTGTACATAGGAAATCTGGGATGTTACAGCCCTCAGGTTGAGAGCCTGGTCCTTTAGTATTAAGGCTGTAGAAACCCACACCATAGGCTCCCCAAAGCTTCTGTTTCAGTGATGCTGATATTGATGAGGTCTTTTTTTTCCCTCTAGGAAGAAGTTACGGTTAAAAAGAACATCCTCTAAAGTCTACTTCCACATGAAAATTACTTTTTTCTTGTTTTCTGGGTCGAAACGGTTGAAATGCTCACTTTTCTGCAAAGAAAAAAATCACCTTTTTTTGCAAAACTGGATTATTTTTTTCCTGATTTTCTTTGGTTTGTTTGCTTGTTAAGACAGTGCTGTCTGCTGTTTGCATATGGATTTTCAGTGTGAACTATCATGATTTAAACTCCAGTGCGATCTTATTTTGATAAAGCATAAGTGTAATGGCGAATTTGATGTCATCAAAACAAGTCACCTGGGCAAGGTCTGAACTTGCACAAATTGCTTGTGAATTAAAAGCATCTCAGGCTTTTTTATGTATATCCAACCAGTAATACAACTGTATGTATGTCTGGTTAATCCTCAGGACTACCAGTTGGTGTGGAAAAGGTAAATGAACAGGTCACTTCAAAGCCCTGAATTTGACGTTCAAAAGTTTTCTTGAGCCATTTTCAATCCCATTTAAAAGGAGGTGGATATTAGGCTGGAATTCTTCCAGCACCAAGAGAAATCATGATTTGAGTGGATCTGGCAATAGATCCCTCAGAAATTTCAAATATTATTTAGGAAAACCAGCAGGTTTTATTTTTTATTAAGCACACTATGCTACTTGTATCCTTACAAATATGCTGGCAACTTCCAGTTAAAGCACCTTATCCTGAGAATCTTAATCCTATAGGCTTCAAAATGACTGAGTTTAGAAACAATTATATAAATCTATAGAAACTCCTTTTCCCTTGGGAAAAATACAATCTGTTTGGAGTAACCAAACTGTCTATCTCTACAAAGTGAGGTCTAATTATGTGCGTGGGTGAAACTATAATAACATATTTTTTTAAATATGTGACTTTTTTTGTTCATGTAATTCTTATTACAATAAAATGGTCAGATAATGGAGTGAGAAATACCGTGACAGGAAATTTCCTACCCATAGTTGACATTTGGCTTTGGACAGAAACTGTCTGTTGGATGGCTCGACATTTTTTGATAATACCACATATGTAGATTAATTCTCACAAAACAAAACCCCTTGAATGAAACACATATAACATCTTTATCCCTGTTGTTAAGCAAGGCTTAATTTTTCAGAGTGGAACCTCTCTATAACTCTCTGACCTTTGCATCTCTCACTTAACAACAATAATTAATAATCATGACAACAAAAAATAATTGCTTTCCAAGTGAATCTTCCATTGTGATCCCATATTTCAGAGTATTTCTCATGAAAGATGTATCCACAGTCTTCATTTTTCTAGATCAGGCTGCATTACATTATATCTGTTTCACAAAGATCTTACTGATTATCAGTCCAGTGTTTGAGAATTTCCCTGACATGAATAGGACTATCCTTGTGCTTAATCATGTGTGTGAATATTTGCAGAATGAGAGACATAACTGTTTCATCTTGTTTTGAATTTATAGTTGATGCTGACAGGACACCTACAGCCTGTAATCAGTATCTGTTAGTGGAAATTTAAAATAAACAAAATATTACCTAGTTTACAAATAATATTATCTGTCTTAAACCTCATAAAATAAAATCTAGCTTTCACTTCTACAGCAAATTTAGCATTTTCCCAATTTACATTTGTTATTCAGACTCCCTACCAGGCAAAGAAGACACACTGAGTTGCCATGTTTCAGGGCTGCATAAAAGTGGGCTACATCTATTTAATATGCCTCCCAGTGTGCCTGATTTGCTTTTCTAAGCAGATCTAATGTTTAACATCTCATTGTTAATTTATAATAAAATGATATTTTTACTCCTTTATCTTTTGATAGATTTAACAGTGTCCTTCATAATTTAGTACTCTATAACCCTGCTGTTGAACCATTTGTGGATCTTGCAGTTTAATCACAATATACTATCAAGAACACTACAATGAAGGCAACTGATGTACTGAAAAGAGTAAGTCTTATGACAGTGCGTCCATGTAAAGAAAACACAGTTCAGCTTTTGCCACTTCTCTTGTTGAAGTTAGCATATTCTCCTCCAAGGTTATTTGATTTTTAGCAGATAACATGCAGTCCAGTTAATTGTCCATATAAAATATACTAATTTCTTGGATAGAAAGAGTGAGCTTTCATCATAATGCATTCATACAGTAAATGAGACAGAAAATTAAAAGAAAATTAACTCAGCAACAATTATCTTGTCCCTTCTGCAGTTGTCCCAAGTTATTCCTCTAACATTTCTACATTGACAATACTAATCTTGCCAGCCCATGCTTTTTACTGCTAGACCTTCACCTGAAATAAGGATGAAGACATTTCAGATTTGTACAGGATTTGTTCTTATTTTTGTGGGAATGTGTATTGCTCTGATCTGCATTTTCTCTTGGGCAAACAAAACAGACATTCTCATGCTAGGTATAGCTGAGCCTGCATTTCATAATTCAACAATGACCTTAAGATATTTGAAATTAGATTTAATATTCTGGTCCTATTACAAGATGACTTTCTAGTTCTGCAAAACAGGACGACGGTTTGTTGAACGTCTTTAAAAAATAATTCTACGTTCTTTCTATTCAGGATGCTTTTTGGTGCAGTGGCTATCTTCCCTGGCACAAAGAACACCAGGAATATTAGATACTGAGTGTTCTCATATAACAAATAGCAAGTAGCAACACATAAAACGGATAGTTGAAGGTGTCCTAAGTTCACCTTAGCCTCACCTAGAATTTCCTCCGTGGTGGATGGATCCCCATAACCAGCACGAACACCACTCCTGCTCTGCTCCTCTTGGCCTTGCCTACACCATAATTACAAACCAAATTACGATGCCCTCGCTTCAGATGTTCTTTTTTTCTTGTGTGTAGCAGACCAGATTGTATTAACATCATGACCAAAGGAACTATTGTACAATTGCAACTGTTTAAAGCTGTCATATGGTTCCCTAATGAGTTATGAAATGATTTTGATCTGGTTTATATAGGCAAAACCCAACTTGTGTCTGTTAGTATAACTACACCCTGGCCAAATTAAAATTATTTGTAAATGTGGTAGACGCTAGGGTTTAGCAAAGCAGGTGATCTTCTCTCCAGTAAGGCACCTGGGAAGTGTCATTCAAGAGCAAGTGGAAGACTTTAAAAGGGCAAGTGGTTTTACTCCTGACAAAAAGATCTGGAAAGATTTGGGACTGTAAGAGTTAGAATATCATATGTTTAAGCTAAGATATATCTTTTTCATCCAAAATGTTTTGAAAGCAATTAATTATCTAATTGGTAGTAGACATATTAAAGCAAGACTATAAGTTCATTGAAAAGAAATCAAGTTTTAATGCATCTTATTCTAGACACATATGTTTTGTGATTGTTCTATTTTATGAGTTCCCAATGATCTTTCTGTGATTGAACCAGTATTTAAATCAGCAAATAGAACAAGGAGCAAAACTGAACACTGGACCAGTCCTGCAGAACACAAGCATCCAATTTGTTTTTGTCTCAAATCAGAGCACAACTTTGAAATTTGCAAAATTTTTGTTGCTGCATTTTTTTAGAATTTCTATTGACATCAGGTTTTTTGTTGTGATATTTTGGGTGAGATGAAATGTTTTAATGTTCATAAAATGTAAATGTTTTCCTTTTACTTACTGAACATTAAATACTTTTTTTCAGGTTTTATGTTCACCACTGTCTTTTCCCATAGAGGTAAGATGCCTTGAAGAAGCTGGTACTTGGGAATCTTAAATTTTCATTCTTCTTCAAAATCTGAGTAACCACCCATGAGTCACAGGAAATCCACAATGCATTGTGTGAAACACAGTGCTCCTGGGAGCTCAGGCAATAGGACTGAAGGGGGACCTAGATTACACCTCACATAAATCAGTATGCTAATAGGAAAATGAAGGATAATGATTTATTGCACTGATACAAAATAAAACATTTGGTTTACTAAAAAAGAAACATTCTGATTTAGGTTCAATAATTTATTAAAAACATTTTAATTCACGGAAGACTTACTAGAAATATTTTGATTTTACTAGATGGGGGTTGAATTACTGAGGTTTCAAGAGGAAATTGTCCTCTTTTATGGAAACTGGTAGGTCATTCCCACGGAGAATTCCCCTTTCTTTGTAACACCAAAGAATTTGGACTCTGTGTCCTCTGGCTTCAGGCTTTCAACCACGTTTCCTCTTCCTCAGGCTTTAACTACACCTTTGGAATAGTTTGCACCCAGCTGAGCAAATGCTATGCTCACTAGGGGCACGTTGTGTTTTGTGCAGAGAAGCATCTGGAGCAAGAGATAAACCTATGTTGCAACACAAGGTTGTCCTGAGGGAACAGACTCCACTGCTTGACAACCCTCTTTTTCATTCTTGTTAAGGCACTGCTTTCCGATCCTTAGCTTTCATCGCATTTGGTGTACCATGGATTTGGGTTTCTTTGTATTTGGTATGGGGAGGAGACTTTTTATAAAGGAACAATAGCATCACGAACCATCAGGCATAATCACGCCAGTGTAATTCTTGCACAGCGGCAAGCTTAGTGATTCATTGTGTCTCCTGCCAAATGCTTTGAATCAATGTGAAGCAAGTGGGAATGGTAATCCTGTCCTAGTTTTGTCCTAGAACATTCCTCCTGCCGTCAGTGCTCCCCAGGAACGTCTTTTGAAAACTCAGGTTAGCAGAGCCAGCACAAACCACAGCAGCTTATGCATGCTCCAGGCTGTTGGGGCGTTTGAACAGTCACAATCCCTGCGCTGGGTACCTTTTGCACAACTCTTGCAAGTACCTGTTTCGTGTCTGCACATCTTGTATGCATTGTCCAACAGGCAGTTATGAGACTGAAGCGGAAATGAAGAAACATCCAGCATTGCCACAGCTAACAGAAATGGAGCGAATGAAACATACCTCTGTGCTACTGAACCTGGCTGAGAGTCTTTTTGCATAAGAATTCTGACCAAAGAGCTGCTGCAGGTATAATCCCTTAACCCAATTCTAATACCAGCCTCAGAGGAGCGCAGGACCACACTGACATCCTTTTGAAGTTATCAAGATGGTGTCATTCTCTGCTGTTTTGATCACCCACTGTGCTCCCCATAGCTGTTGTTCCCTCATCTGTCATTTATCATCTCTTTCCTTGGTTACGCTAGAGCTCCTGCCACCCGCTCCATGGTAGCACCTTTCTCCCTCAAAGATCCACTACGTTCTTGTCACTCCCAGCTCTGACTCACAGCTCCCTCAGGAAGAAAGTGGGAACCAGCTGTATGCGCAGACCAGGCAGGCACACAAGACAGGCAACTATCACCTGCACAGATGGACGTTTTTTTAACTCAAGCGGTTAAGCACTCTCATCATCACATCCTGCACCTTCAGCACAAGGAAAAATGGTAGTTTCAGCATTACATCAGCATAATTCATAACTATCTAATTTATCTTTAGGGAAAATCATGTCTCTCCAGCCTCATTCTAGAGAACGAGGAAAAAGAAGTACCTGTTGCTCATTTCACGATTGCCATGAAGCTTTTAGGTTCAATTAAGATAAAGCAAAGGATTATAAGAGCAGGCAACATTCCCTCATGCTGGGGCACTTTTTTCATTTCACTCAGCTCTGTGAAAACCTGCAGGAGCAGATAAAGGCCTTAAGAGAGGAATGAGGAGGCAGGACAGAGCAAGGCAGGGCACATCAGCACCCTTGACAGCATTTACCTGCACCTGCGAGGTCATTGTGGTAGGGATGCAAAGCATGACATTGCCAGGGCCTGTGGTAGGGGAAGATGAGAAAAGGCTGGAGGAGAACAGCCCTTGACATCTGGGAACAGGAGATGCAGGGCTTCCCTTCAATCATAACACACAATCTCAAAATCAATAGTTGAGGGTAGCAGGGACCTCTGAGGGTCACCTGGTCCAACCCCCCTTCTCAAGCAAGGTCATCTAAGAGCTGGTTGCCCAGGACCATGTCCAGTTAGGTTTTGAATATCTCCAAGAATGGAGACTCCACAACCTCTCTGGGCAACCTGTGCCAGTGCTCGAGCACCCTCACAGTGAAAAGTATTCTTCTTATATTTAAACATAATTTTCTATTTTTCAGTTTGTGTTCATTCTTTTATGTCCTTTTGCTGGGCACCACTGAGAAGAGTCTGGCTCCCTTGTCTTCATTCCCTCTCATCAGGTATTTATCCACATAGAAAAGATCCCCCTGGAGCCTTCTCTTCTCCAGGCTGAACAGTCTCTCAGCTTCTCTTTGTATGAAAGATGCCCCAACCAAGGCAGAAGGCCGGCTTTGCTGAGCAGGGATCTTCTTCTAGAACTTAGGTGGAAAAGGAAAGTGTATGGACATTGGAAGCAAGGACAGGCTACTCAGGAGGACTGCAGGGATGCTGTTTGCCACTCTAGGGAGAAAATTCATGCAGCCAAAGCTCGATTAGAGTTCAAGCTGGCCACCAGTGTGAAGGACAACAAAAGGGGCCTTTTTAAATATGTTAATAGCAAAAGAAGGATCAGAGATAACACTGGTCTGTTACTTGATGAGGTCAGTCACCTCACAAACAGGGATGTAAACAAAGCGGAGATATTTAATGCCTTCTCCGCCTCTAACACTGATGATGTGCCCTGGGACCCCTGGAGCCCTGTGTTGGAAGACCGTGACTGGGGGAATGATGAACTCCCTGCTGACTCTGAACTTGTTTGAGACTTGCTGCTCCAGCTGCATGCGCATAAGTCTATGGAGTCTGATAGGATTCATCCCAAGGTACTGAAACAGCTGGCTGATGTCATAGCGGGACCTCACCATTGTTTTTCAATGGTCTTGGGAGTCTGGAGAGGTCCCAGTTGACTGGAGGCTGGCGTATGTTGTCCCAATTTTCAAGAAGGGTAAGAAGGAAGACCCTGGTAATTACAGGCCTGTTGGGCTCACTTCAGTGACTGGTAAAATTATGGAGAAGGTTATTCTGAGAGTTATTGAAAAACACCTGAAAGACAATGCAGCCATTGGTCACAGCCAGCATGGGTTCACGAGGGGAAAGTCCTGCTTAACCAACTTAATTTCCTTTTATGACAAGGTCACCCATCTAGTTGACCAAGGGAATGCAGTAGATGTGGTGGTTTTGGATTTTAGCAAAGCTTTTCATACTGTCCCTCACAGTATCCTTCTGGACAAAATGTCCAGCACACAGCTAGACAAGTCCATAATATTGGGGGAGCAATCGGCAGACGGGTCGGCCTCTAAGAGTTATAGTAAATGGGCTTACATCAGGCTGGTGGCCAGTCACCAGTGAGGTTCTCCAGGGCTCAATTTTAGGACCAATGCTCTTCAATGTTTTTATAAAAGATCTGGACGCAGGAATCGAATGTATGTTAAGTAAGTTTGCCGATGATACTAAAATAGGAGGAGCTGTGGACTTCCTCAAGGGTAGAGAGGCCTTACAGAGAGATCTGGATAGACTAGACAGCTGGGCAATTACCAACCGTATGAAACTTAATAAGAGCGAGTGCGGGATTCTTCACCTGGGACGGGGTAATCCTGGTTATACCTACAAACTAGGGGATGAGAGGCTGGAGAGCAGGCTCGTAGAAAGAGATCTGAGGGTTTGGGTTGATAGAAAGTTGAATATGAGTCAATGGTGTGCCCTGACAGCCAAAAGGGCCAACTGTGTCCTGGGGTGCATCAAGCACAGCATAGCTAGCCGGATGAGGGAGGTGACTGTCACACTCAACACTGCACTGGTACGGCCCCACCTCAACTACTGCATGCAGTTTTGGGCGCCTCAATATAAGAAGGACATCAAACTATTAGAGTGTGCCCAGAGCAGGGCAACCAAGATGGTGAAAGGCCTGCCTTGAGGGCAAGACTTAGGAGGAGTGGCTGAGGTCACTTGGCTTGTTCAGCTTGGAGAAGAGAAGGCTGAGGGGTGACCTCATCGCAGTCTACAACTTCCTCACAGGGGGCAGCAGAGGGTGAGGTGCTGATCTCCTCTCTCTGGTGACCAGCAATAGGACACGAGGAAATGGAATGAAGCTGCGTCAGGGGAAGTTCAGACTGGACATTAGGAGAAGGTTCTTCACTGAGAGAGTGGTCAGTCACTGGAACAGGCTCCTCAGGGGAGTGTTCACGGCACCAAGCCTGTCAAGAATTGAAGGAGCATCTGGATGATGCTCTTAGTCATATGGTTTAGTTTTAAGTAGTCCTGCGAGGAGTAGGGAGTTGTACTCGGTGATCCTTATGGGTCCCTTCCAACTTGAGATATTCTATGATTCTATTAATCATCTTTGTGATCTCCAGTATGTTCATGTCTGTCTTGTACTGGGGAGCCCAGCTCTGGACATAGCACCCAGATGTGCCTCACCAGGGCAGAGCAGAGGGGAAGGATCACCTCCCTTGACCTGCTGGCAATGCCCTGCCTAATGCAGCCCAGGAGTACAGTCACTGAGCAGGGCTTTTGAGCTCTTTGCTTCATAGTCAGAGAAAAAAAAAAAAGAATATATTTAAATGAATAAGTCACTGCATTTGTGGTGTTTTGTCACTTCTTCCCGCTTTTTTTGTTGCCAAGTACCCGTGAACTGTAGCAGAGCGGCAAGTTTTGCATCACTTGATCTCAAGACTTCGTACAAATACATCACTGCATACCTGTCTTCATAAAGAGCTCTTTCAGAGTTCGTGCAGCACTTTAGGATTGGGATTTGCCACATACCAGCTACAGTGCACTTACGCTCTGTGTAGATGCTCTTAGTGCACAGAAAGTATGAGGAACTTACTCCTCTTCCAAACTGTGGCCTGTAAATGCTCACCCTACCCTTCAGCCCATTAGTTTCTCCAAGAGAGGAGCCCTGGAGTGAAAATGCACCACACCGCACTCAGCCAAACAGTGTGAAAGCTCAATTGGTAGCACGTACCCCACAGCAAGTGTAAACTGTGAGGTAAAACCTGCCTCCAATGAGATATCTTGCTAAAAAGCAACATGTTTTGCCCAGAAGGTCTGGCAGTCTGGCAGGGTGTCTGACAATATTCACATCATATCCCACAAAAAGATCAACATGGAGCCTTTCAGGGTTGATAATGAACAACCCCTCTAGTAATTAAGCTCTGTGCACCTTTTGAAAACAGTTTCAAGTCTTCTGGGATTCTTTAATTCTCACATGCGTCATCGATGTGCAGGTTCAGTATTCCCACAGAAAGCAGCGATCCCTCTGATTTACGGACTTCCCCACCCTTGGAACCAAGACACTGACATGTTCTGCTCCAGGCACTGAAAAGCTCAGCACTGCTCTCTCTCTTTTTCTTTCTTTTTTTCCCACCCCCCCCGAAGAAAGTCTTTCCTGTCAAATTAATGTTCCCAATTACAAGTGGATCTAATCCCTAGTGATTACCTACCTACCCTAATTGACTGCCTTGTTCCGAACCACGGCAAGGTGTTTGAACAGACAAACAAAAAAAGGCTCTGATTTGCTGAGACAGAGAGAAAACACTTACCTAACAGAAAATACCAGCTAGCTTTCTCTCTCCCAATTACCAGGCTTCCTCCTTTGAGCAATTAAAACTGTCTTGAAAAGTTTATGGTTTTGAGAAAATTTAGCCACATACACACTCTGCTGGTCCAGCTGGTCCCTGGGGAATTGGTACTGGGATAAGACTCAGTTTTCTGAAGTGCATTGGGAATTGAAGCATTTCAAAAAATTGCTATTTAATTCCAAGGCAATGTGCTTCCATTACTGTCTAATTCTTAATTTCAAGATATTGGGTGCTAGTTTTGTGACTGATAGAGACATAGGCTTTAACATTCCCAAAATGATGCTTTCTCTCTAATATAATCTCATATTAGTTCAGTGGTGTTTTGCAAGGAAGAAACCAGTACCTGTTAATCACAATAAGAATTCATCTAACTAATGTGTAAGTTATTTGTATCCGCCTTACATACTAGTCAGACCAAATATGGCAAATCAGGGAGTGCAAGATGGGTAAACTAACAAGAAATTTCTTTCTGCATGTTTGGGGTTTTATCTGTTGGTATAAAAGTACAGCAATAAAGGAAGGACCATTCCTCTGACATTTTAGCAATGATGTCCTTCAAAGTATCAGAGAAATAGGAAGAGCTGTGTCTCCTAAGAAGGAGTGGAAAAGAAAGAGTGCGTAAATTCTCCCCTGCTCAATTACAGCAGCACACAACCTGGGAACTCCTCCACCCTGCCAGCACCACCACACACCACCCTTCCTCCTTCCAGAAAACTTATAAACATCATGGTTCAGATCCAGATCTGGGGGGAGCTGATAGTTCTCTACTGACTTGAAGTAAAATGGCCTGTTCTACACTATAAGAAGATTTTCTCTGTACTGCAAAAGGAGAGAATGTAAAAGGCTTGTGAAAAGATTTCTGAACAACCCCAGCATCCTGAGCAAAGCCCTTCACCGGCCCCACACTTGGCAGCAGTCAATCCAAGGAGATATTTAGATGCTGTCAATACACTACAGAAGCCAAGAAGAGTGACAGGGACCTTGACATATTGGTTTTTGTTAGCATAGGAGAGTTACATGAGAGCCTGATGGCAGAAGTGGCACACTGACTACTGGTTACAGAGTGATTTATCAGCCTTGTTTAAGTGGAAATGTAAATTGGAGGGGAAAGGATTTACGTGTGCAAATTATTCTTAACCTTATTGTCTTACATGGGAAAACAAAGTGGGAAAAACATAGCTAAGAAATTATAGGGTAGCATTACATTTACTAAATCATCAAAGTATCTCCCAGGACATGGTTTTCCATGCTTAATTCAATGAGTGCATGCAAAAGGAAAGGGAAGTGGTATAGAAAGAGTAGTAAGGATCCAGCAAGCACTCTGCCTGTGTTTCTGACACAATTCTGCATTTCAGTAGCCCGTGTCCTTGCTCAGCATCATGTATGCACATACCTAAATATACCATCACCAAACAAAAATGGCACTTTTTAGTCTGACAGATCTGAAATAAATGTGCAGGTGCAGACATATATGCAACAAGCACACACCCATTTGGTATGTCAATGCTCCACTGGATGCGGTTCCTTAAAAGAAAATATCCTTGATTCTAAAATGAGCATTCACTTAAATTCTGTTAAATCAGAATGAAAAACAGCCCCGGCCAGAATAAAATGGAAGTGTACCCTGTCCAACTCACTGTAGTATTTATCTTAAATACACTTTAGCTCTTTTTTACAATTATTGCAATTATTTACAATAATGTACAATTATAATTTTTGAGAGTCTTTTACATTCATTGTCTAGCAGAAAACCAATGTGCCCAGAGATGGTGTCTTGCAATCACCTCAACAGCCAGTATCACCCCCTGAATGTTTTGGTGAAAGTATTTTTTAAACCTGACTGATTACTGATGATAAGCAGTGTTCATTATTCTTTCTGATACTTTTTTTATAAAGTGCATTTGTTAAAGTATAAAATTGGTTAGGATTACAAATAACTTGCCCTGACAGCTGGAGGGCAGCATTTCTCTCACAATGAATAACCATTTGTCTTCAGTGAAGGCAAGTAGCCGGACAGTAATTAGTATGTTTCAACTACAGAGGACCAATAATTCTTCAAAAGCAGTAGTCCAACAAACTGTCACCTCTGATAAGATGGAAACCTGAATCAACCCCCTGGAGAGTTTTGGGAAAGAGGGATACATATAGCCCTTGATCTGAACGCAACTTCAGGGCCAGTGGTGCATGCTTGGCACCCCATCGCTAGAGAAGGGAAGGGGGCCAGCACTGCAGACAAGATCTAGGGGTACCACCGTCATCACAGTGTCGCTGCCCCTCTACACTGCCCAGTCCATCTGGGGTGTGTGGGGTGGGGTATCCTCTTGCAAGAGGCTCTTTCTATGCAGCTGGCAATTGCCAGTGGCCCTCTGGCACGGCACAGGCTGATGGGGAGAGTGCCTGGATCTTGAGGATCACCCAGTAGTTTGCAGCAGATGGTATATTCTGCACTAACCATCAGTGGTATTTCATGAAGAGATCAGTGCTGTCAGATGCTGCAGGCACTCATTTGTTTTAGATCATTTCTAGCCAAGCCACCGCTACATGAATATTCAAAGGGCACTCATCAGAGGTCATCTCTGTCTCCATTTTAACATCCACCTTGTCCACTCACAAGCATCAGGCTGGGCAAGTGGTTAAAAGCCTCACCGCCTAGGTTCTCAAGTCATGCACAGCCCAGCTATGAACTTCACGGGCTAGACCAGGCGGTTCTGAGGTGTGCCTCATCTGCAGGACACAACAACTTCATCTGTGAAACAGGGTCCCGGGTAGAGCCTGAACCGCTCAGCTGATTAGGTTGGGCTCTGTATTGGCATTCCTGCGGTTGCTGATGGGAAAGTAGAAGTGGTGTGGAAGAGAGGGAGAAGGAGGGAAGCATCAGGGGGGTAGTGGTGGATGGTTGGTGGGAGGGTGAAGAGGCAGCAGCGGGAGCTTGGAGTGCACTGACTTAATGACAGAGGTGAGCCTGAACGCACCTTTCGACCTGGGTTGGAGCTGCCTGCCTTGTGGGAGTGTGTTCACACCTCAGGCTATTTCCACACATTATTAAAGTGTCATCAGTTTAGGGATACAACCCGATTCATTTTCATGCACCCACGGGTTACAACTGAAATTATCAGCAATATTTTGTAGGAGATGTGGGTTACATGCAAAATAAGCATACATGGCATTGTCTTCAATATTTGTTAATTAAGTTCCAAATAGCAAATATTAGAGCCAGTTTTAATTAACGTGTTGCACAATGGCCAGTTTAGGTTACAACAGAGAGGGCTGAAAAGCTCTCAGTTCACTCAAATAAAATGTCATCAGGTTTTAATTCCACTGAAGTGAGAAACATCTTAACCACAACCTAAGGCTGAATATTTCTCTCAAGATTTATTTAGTATTAACAACAATAATTCCGAATCTTTGTTATCCATGTAATTGCCCAACCCCTTACAGCCAATTTATTAGCCTGCCTCCAGTCCACACAGTAGGGAGAGGGAAGCACTGAATGATCACATCACCAGTCCGTTATGCAAAAAAATCTGGATGTATGTTAAGCTGGTAGTATTTTAGCAGAATAAACTAAAACATAGTGGGATACCCTCCACAGGACAGCATTATATTTATTGCATTACCTTTTTTTAAGAACCCTAAATGCTTTATGATTTTTTTTTTGCCTTCCCTGTTTTCAAACACATAGACTATTGATATTAGGTTCCAGCCAGCTCAAGAAGCAATTTCAAAGAAGCCCCGGACATGATTTGTGTTCCTGTGGTCAATTGTTCTATTTTCTCACAGAAGGTCATTGCTAAGACAAATGCCTGACAGAAATCTACTGTCTTTCATCATTAGATTTTTCTGAGTTGATGGATTCCTACCCAGGGAAGCTTTACACATGCTGCACCGAGAGAGGCAGAAAGACGCTACTGTGAATTTTTACCATTTGCTCTCCAACTCAATGCTTTCCAAATTGCATCTCAGGTGGGGAGCCAGGTCTTCAGTGTACTGGGTTATCTGCCACTTCCTTTTCAAAGGAGAGGTCTAATGCAGGATAAGATTTGCATTTTCAAATGAATATTTACCTCCTTCTGGCTGAAAAGTTAATGACAAACTGGGCATAAATTGAGGTTAAGCCAGTTCTTGAAGCCAGCTTCAGGGCAAAAAGAATATTTCCTTATTTGTGAAGGTAGTGCAGGGGTTGGTGGAAATCCACACAGATCCAGTACTGACAGCACAGCAACGTTGATTTACGCCTTCTAAGGACTTTGCTGCTTACTACATGGAAATGCTGAGCAGCCTTTTTTTTTTTTAAGGGATGTGAGCTTTTAATTATTGCATTAACATTGTCAACTGCCAAACGCTTTGAAATAATTTAATATTCCCAGTCTCCTTACAATCTGTTTATTGATATTCATGAAGTGAACCCCCTCTTGAGATGTCTAGACTGAATGTCAATATGGTTTATAGATGAAGACATGGTTTATAGATGGAAGGTATTAATAATTGAATCCTGAAATTGTTTAATTTTACTTCAATAAAAGGCCAGGCAGGACAGGAACCAATACGCCCTTTTACTAAATTGATGCACAAGTGAGTACAGCCAAATGGAATCATTTCAACCATCAATGATGAAAAAAAAAATTATTGACTTGGGAGGCATATTTTAATAAACAAAATTATTTTGTTGAAATTATTTTCCTGGGTGAAATTCCTTCTTCCCACATACGGCATGAGTAGAGATACCTCTTTATAGCGTCTACATGCACTAGACATAACTTATAGAAGACATATTTTAGCCTTCAACCTCTCCTTGAAAGTCATACCAGAAAAGACTGAGAGAGACATGTTTCCAAGAGTGATCATGAGAGTAATATTTAAGCTCTACGCAGGAACTGCAGGATAAATATTGTTTCTCCTGTATTATTCATAACATCACAATAGCTGGTCATAACACTCCCTTCTGTCCTTATGAAATATGTTTATCCAATAATCTAATCAGGATGAGTAAAGGTCTGGGAATATCTTGAGGGAGATTACTAGCCTTTCAAATACGAGAAAAAACTTCTTTCATGGACAAGCACATGACAAACCCAGACCTAGAGGAAGGAAGAAATAGTATTCAATCTGTAAATCACTGTAGTTCTACTGGAAATGTTGGGGTCCCAGAGGTACCAGAAAGCTTCCAGGGAGACCACTCAGTCAGTGCCTCACTTGTCTATTACCTCTGTACAATTTTCTACCGTTGAGGACTCATTTTTAAATATCCATATTCTGATCCCATGCCCACTGAAGTCAGCACGACTTTATTTCTTACTAACTTCAATGCATATTGTACTCAGTCCTGAAGAAAAGACCTATTTATATCTTTCTCAATTACATTGGAATCAGCAATAAAACCAGTATTTATCGTTTATTAGCACCTTAGGTTTCGACAACCTTTTTTATTTTTACTATGAATAGAATCAGAATGTTTGGTTGCTTTCATACAGGGAACTCAGTGTATGTCTGAGTGCACGTGTGAGAGGAAAGAAACATCACTGTAGGTTTCCTGGTCTACACAGGATCTCAGTTATCATTATGATATCTTTGGAAAGGGCATATATTAAATCCTAAGATATCCTACATCAGTTCTGTGCCTGTGTAAAACAGCTCAGATGTTAACTTCAGCATAACATCTGACCAGTCTGAGTATGAACAAAATTTTAACTGAAACTGAAAACTTAAACTACAGGTAGAATTTAGCCAAGAGATAGATACTTAGTACATAGGCCTGACTACAGGTGACCTGCTAAGATTCAAGATTCACTAAGAGCGTCTCATTAGAAGGCTCATTAAGACCCTCTCATAGGAAAATACCATGTCACTTTTAGTCTTACACAGCACTAGAATGGTACCCACCTTTGGATAACTGTGATTTAAAAAGACAGATATCCCTGTTGTCATCATAGTAACAAATAACCAATACTTAAGCTCATGTAGAAATTTAATTCAGGTCTGTGCAAAAGTGGCCAAAAGGTTCATAATTGCCAGCTTCTAAAGAATTATCAAATCATATGAAAAAAATGCAGTAAACCACAACTTTCATCACAAAAAGTGAAGCATTTCTGTCACTTTTAAGTGTATGGGAGCATCACCTATGCAGTGACACCCCTGAGACATCTTAGTCTCTGCCTTAGTGGACCTTATTTTCCAAACATCAGTCAAAGGTGTGTCCTTGTTCCCTAAGAGAATGTCTAGGTGCCCTGGCCTTTAACAACCTTGGGTTCAACGTTTTCTTTCAGTTCAGGCATCTTTGTGGCTCTTCTCACTCCTACTGGTCCTTTACCTTCTCCATCAGTGGAACTGAAACCCTTTTCTATATCCTTTTGCTGGTATCTGTTGGGCACCATGACAGACACTACTTAATTAGATAAACAGATTTCCTACAGTGTCCTCAGATGTCTGATTCCCACCAGCTCTGACCTCTATGAGTTGGGCCCTGGTGTCTCTGACCCAGAGAAGATTACACAAACATCCAGATCCTCATCTTGGCTGAGACTCCTAGGATGTCTTGTAAAGCAAGCAGTGGTTTGTCCCACTGCGTAGTGTCGCTTCACCAACCTAACTGCTTTGCCTGAGGTATAATGACTGTTTATTTGACTTCCATGAGTGCAAGAAAACTTTTCAATACCCCTTCTCAAATATGAAACCCCACTACCACCAATATAAATCAATATCAAACAATGTGGAGCACTGTATCATTTACCTACATGTTTATATTTTAGAGGGAAAAAAAAGTCTGTTTGAAACTTTCTGCTGCATTCAGATGGGTGGCTTAGGGGAAAATGTGTAAGAGAAGAAACAATTGTATTCTTATATCCATGGGTAACAGAGAACTGTAGCACTGACAATTCTTTAATTTGATAGTTGAGCCTAATCTTCTCATGTCGGCAGACAAATATACGATATGCTCTAACATTCCTGCACTGCTGATCGGGAAATGTCACTGTTTATAGAGCGTAATGAATCCTGAGACTTGCTCCACTGGAGGGCTTTTCCTCCACCCACCAGATCCACTGTCCTTTTTGTTCCACTTCCAAAATATAAGCATATTTTACCACAATGTCAAAAGTCATGTCAATTAGCTTGAAAGAAGCAGGAAGAACTCAACCTTGACAATTCATGATGGCTTGTGTCCATCTGAATTATAAGTAGGACTTTTATTCCAGAGTAAAAGAGTTAGGTCTTCTGAGCTGTACAGACAATCATACAGTAGATAGCCCCGACTCAGATTTCAGATGTTATAATGTAGCTAATTACTCATGGCATGAAATAAAGAAATGGAAAGCATGGTATTTGTATATCATTATGGGATAACCGTATGTCAGCATACAGAATCACCTCTCTGAGTAAAGTTTGTACTTCTGAATAAATTTGTTCCATTCAGAAACTGGGAAGCACATTAAAAGATTATGTTATAGTCATTTTTGTTTCCAGTTAATTTCTATTCCCAACTGTCTCTATTTCTATTACTCATTCTTGCTCTTTTACTGGACAGCGTTCTTGTGCCTGCAGTGTGATGTGGATCAAGAAATTGATCTACTTTGAAAATAAAACAACTGCTGTTGCTCTTAGGCTAGATCNTTCAACCAAAAAAACAGTTTGATGAAGCCCACAGACTAAAAGGACAAATATTAATGCCAGATCTGTCCATAGATCATGATCCAAGCCAAGTTAAAGCCCCTGGAAATCTTTCTATCAGTTTCAACAGGTTTTGAACTAGGCTTATAATAAGTGAAGTGAAGTGAATCTGTGTGCCCTGATCTGTTAACAAAGCATACATTGCCTATTTTATATAATACATAATAGTTTCTTCATCCACAAAGCATTTAAGGCAAACAGAGCAATGTGGAACATCGTGAGAGCCTGAAGTAAAAGAAGGTTATTTTGCCTATGGGTCTCCTTAAATTGAGACCATCTGTTGGCCTGATGAAACAGGTGCTGAGAATTTGCAACTCCACTGAAGCACAGGGAGCTTGGTGGAGTTCTATGCTAGCTGAAAATCCTCTCATTCTTTTCAGTCCACAATTAGCTATGGGCCAGTGTGTGCTGCTATTAGATGAACCAGCCCAATACAATCTCATAAACAGAATCAGTTTCTTTACGGATCTGAAAACATTCCCGTTTTTGGAACTGATTATTATTTAATCCTTTATATTTGGGGTTTATCTACCCAAGAAGTAAATGCAGCAAAATACTATTTCTCTGAGCTACGGGCACGCTAATTAACAGCAAGAAGTGTTGGAAAGAATTACTATATTGTCAGCCTAAGTTTACAGACCAAATATATTCAGGCAATTAATTTTAATATGTTCCCAATTTTATTCACTGTGCCATACAAAATGGAAATGAAATAGCACTTAGCTTAAAACAAGGAATAGTTCCTCAGCTAGAGTTAAGTGACATTATTCTTTTTAATTTGAGTTGTTCTTTGCTAATTCGTGTAAGCTAAAGATCTGTCACACAATGCAGATTTGACCCAGATGTCTAGAAAAACAGGATTAAATCTATTAGGATTCTTTAAGCTAATAGACGCAAGTTGCAGGCAAAAGCAACCTTTTCCTGACATAGCTATATTTCCATGGGATGCAAATTCCCCAGGCTCGTGTCTACTAGCTAAAAAATGTTGCCACAAACAAACGATAGTTTTAACAGAATTGTTGCATGGGGCAGACAATCTGCTGAAATGGTTGAGAGGTTTAGGAAGCTTATTCCAAACCACTAGAAAATTGCTACAATAATTTCTGCAGAATTTATAGTTCCATTGTAGCCAGGTTTTTTTTGTACTATCCACATTATTGATTCAGCTGTGCTAGTAATTGTAAGGGATGATGTTATAATAATGTCATTTTGGCAAGATGCAGTACTATTTAACTAATACATTATTTTCTAAAAGGATTCCTTTTAGAAACCATATGTTCTTACTATATCATTTACTCCTTTCTCCCTAGCCTTTGAATACAAACAGAAATAGAAATGGCAGGAGGTAACAAAGCTTGTCATATAATCTCTTTCCCCTTAACCTTTGTTCAGGATGATCCCTTCAACTCATGAAAAGTCTACTTTGGAACAATGTGAAATGTTTGTTAGGAAACCCAAAGCAAAGTAAAATTCAGCTGTTTGCAGCTTTTCCTACAGATGTGGTATCAAGCCCATGTTTTGTCAAAAGGTTTGAGTCTTTTGATTAAACTTGAGGCTAGTTATGAATGAAGTGGAGCCAATTTATTGTTTTGTATCAAAAGAAAAAGATGAAACCCAGGACTTCACATGCTTCAAGCTACAGATTGACCAAAATCTGAACTGTGAAGTTCATGTTCTAGCTTCAAAGACAGAAAATGCCAGAGCTGAACCCTGGAGAGAGAGGGACCGTGATGAGCAGGAGGGCTGCAGGCAGAGGGTCACAGCTATTCTTTCATGCCCTCCACCCCTTTCTCTGAGGGAAACTGTCCAGCTTCCTGATTTGCATCCATGCCACAAATGAAAACACGAACCAAAGAGGCTGCCCAAAGCCTAGAAGGTTGGAGCAGCCTACAAATTTGCTCAATCTTTGCTTTCTTTTTTTTTTTCCACAGAGACTGCAAACAAACCAGCAGAGCCAATTACAACATATCTCTGTGATATGGATGCTTCATCACTTTGTCCCGGACAAAGCCCACGAGCTCATTTAAGATATATAATGAACAGTTGTCATATAGCTTTGTGTTTGTTACTAGAATAGGAGAGTTGCAGGGCGAACTAAGCAAAGAAAACTTCTTAAACTCCAAGGCCTTCCAACATGCTGCCATTTCAGTCCTAGAACTGGCCTGCACTAAACTGCATTGGCCCTTCACCAACAAATATAAGGTGCAGGAGGGATATTTTAAAGGCTCTCCCAGGAAACCAGTCTGTGCAGATGGTGAGAAAGGCAGCCGCAGGTACAGGAAACGTGTAGTAAAAGCCATCTTGGTTTTAGAAGCAAGGAGCTGCCACATGTTATTGCACCGTATCTGCATTTGGCAGGTGATTAGCTGCACGCCCAGCAGAGAAACACGGGTGACCGGCAGATGACCAAAATAATAACTAGAAACAGGGCAAAGTAAGAATCCAGGTCAATGCGAATGACAAGCTTCCAGGCAAAAAAAATACTGCAAAAGCTTTAGAGTACTGGAAAGAAGAATCCAGTCTGTGTAGAGAACTGCCTAGGAAGATTAACATTAAAAAAAAAAAAAAAAGTAAAACTTTCGTTTCACTACCTCATGGGAGGAAAAGAATAAGAAATGAAGGTAACTTTGTAGCTAGACAGAATAGCAGACAGTACAACAGCTGTAAAACTGAAAGGGAAGGACAGATCATCCCAAATGATCAAGTGAGAACAGTTTAAAAAGTTACCACCTCCTCGGCTAGATTTTACCAACCCCCCAACTGAAACGTGATCATTGATTGTGTGAGAAGCCCCTTTCACCCAACATGAAGTACAACAGGAGAGCTCAAAGCGCCCTTCACAGCACTTTTCAACACTACATCTCAATGTGTTTTACAAAGGACTTGAAAGGGTGTCGTGCAGTTCTGGAAACATAAAAGATGTCCTCATTAGAGACAAGATCACTGGGGGACGCATGATGCCTGCATAAAGCAAAGAGAGATGAGAGAAACTGATCTTACTCTAGAAAAATGCCTGAGGATGACAAGGAAAGCAGATGTATCCAGAAAATAAATAAAACCGTGTCAGGCACTTAGGGTGGCAGAGAACCCTGCAGCAGTCATAAGGTCAACCACAGAGGAAAGCTGGGCTGGATGGGGGTTCAGGCAGTAGAGTCCAATGGCACAGGTGTGGAAAACAGAATAAATGGGGAAAGCAAAACCCCCAGCTTGTACCAGCAGTGCAAAAACCTTGGGAAACAGGACCACATAATATCTTAATATGACAGCTAAGAAAGAAGAAAGCTGAAATACTCCTGATGGTTTCTAGTGAAAGAAGAGGGCACCTACTATGTGATGTGGCAACCTACGTAACACTGCTGAAAAGGATGTCAGTATTTGTCATCGACAGCTAAGCTGTTGGATCAACAACCAGTTCAATTTGCATCTGAGCTGTGGAGTCAGTGCAGCATGAGTGACAAGCATCCCTTTTAGGGCAGATGCTCCATAAAACTATTTTTGGATGAATGACAATCAAATGCGGGATGTTATAGTTGAGCGCTCATGATGCACACACTCAAAAGCAGGAGTTGAATGCAAGTCTGGCATCTGGCATCATGCATTTACCCTCTCTTGACCAGAGGAGACAGAATTATCGCTATGGGTTTTGTTCTAGCAGTTCAACAATAATTAAAAGGCAATGGAGCTTGGAGGTACGCTGAAACGAGAGTGAACCCTACGCTACCCCACTAGATTATTCAAATGCAGAATTCCACTTTAAAAAAGGAATTAGAAAGGCTGCAAAGATATGAAGCAATGTTGGACCTTCTTAGACTAGTTCAAAGGAAGGCAATGGCCCAATAGTGGGCTTAGCAACAGATAACATGGGGAGTTGCACTGTTTAATAGCAAACTTGTAAGAAATTAATTCCCACTACTGATGGCTGAGGACAGATTTATTAAGGGCAAAAATTCTAATTGTAATGCCAAAACCATTTTTTTTTGGCATACTGAGCTAAATGAGCCATCCAGTCAAGAGGCCANGAGCCTCACCCTAGAGAGAATGCCAGGCATCTGGCAGATGCTGGTGAGCAGGCTAATGGTAGTTTATATCCTGGTAATATCCAAAATGAAAGTGGAGACTGTCATGGGAGGTAGCCTCCTATATAAGGTGGCACACGGGTGCAAGATAGTTATGTTTAAAGCAACCCAGCAGTAATCTCAGAAGAAGTAAGAGCAGGTTTCATAAAAAAGAAACACACCACAGTAAAAGCCAAGCTTGAGATGAGCTAAAGCATGTGTTCTGCTGGCCAGGAATAAACCCCCTTAGTGAGGACATAAATGAAATAATAGAACAAGCTGTCCAAAAATTTCCTCTGCTTAACCACCAAAAGCCACCTGAAATCCCAGACAGCTCTGGGAAAACACTGAGCAGACCTCTTCATTTCTTGTTAAGAGAGTGGCATGGAGATGGAGGATAATCATCCCAGTTTCTGGAGGTGGTATAGCTAATGGATGCTTGTGCATGGACAGTAATCAGAAAACTGAAAACACATAGGCAGACTATCATAAAAATAGTTGACAAAGGAAACAAAACTTGAGGCATTTACTTAGAGAACAGACCTGGATTTTTTTTGTCATGCAGACACACTAATTGCAGGCAAAAGGCAAACCTAGAGCAGGGCAAAGACAACAACAGATTCAAGAAAGCTGTGGAAATTAAATCAAAGGCAATTGCAAAGAGATGTCAAACAGCCTGCAGTCATGGACAGACAGGCCCCAGGCCTCACTGAGAAGCACATGAAAGCTGCTGCTTCCAGGTTGTTTTCTGCTGGAGAGTCAGCCCAAGCCAGACCCATGAGCAGAGCACAGGAGCAACGAGATGTCACTCAGCTGAATCAGGACAGAAGTAAATTCCCACCCGCAGCTACAATGCAAGCTGTTTCAAAGACGAGTACATTTACTGCCTGAGGACAATAGCTATCATGAGAACCCTTGTCCCTGAGTGAATTATGTAGCAGTGTCCTCTGGCTTCTGACCAGATGACAGCACAGGTTGGTTGGAGGATGTAAAGGCTTTGCAGACCTTCATCCCAGCTGACTTTAAAAGTAGGTTGGAGGCACTGAAGCAGCAGTTGCTCTGCGTGGATACCCTTGGAGGGCAGTTTATTTGGTGCCTAAGGTTAGCTGAGATGGATCTAGCTGAAGGAGGCTTGTGTGTTGCACACAGCTGAAAATCCAGCACTTCCTACCTAGTTCTCCTAACAAAAAGCCAGGTTCATTTTAGAAACATGCATCCTCTCATGTTAATGAAGGTGGTACATGAAACAAAGACCATTACTCTTGCCGCTGACTTCAAAGGGCTTAGATCAAGAGTCTAGTGAAACTGCACTTATGGAAAAAATGATTGAAATTCAATGCCAAGGCCACTCCGAAGCAATTCTCTGTGTTCCTCCTCCTAAATTTTACCATTTTGGTTGATCTGTATTAAAGCCCTTTGGGTATCTGTAGTATAGTCTATATCTTGCCTGCCTATGTCCTGACATTGCATTAAAATGATCAGTGCTGTATGAAACTACCAGCACTGCATGCATGTGCTGCAGCCTTGTTTAGGCAAAATATTTGTGCTTTCTGAAAGTGCTGTATTGTACTGTTTGACTTGGCTTTCCTTGATATAGAAATGTCAGGAAAGCCAGTATTTTAATCCTGTGTATTGTCATCAGATTTAAAAAAAAAATGAATTATTATGCTGAAGAAATTTTTTTTTTTTCCAGAGATAACATCCCATGGTGCTGACAGGCTTTTTTCTCTAATGATATATGAATTGGAGCTAACAGGGGGAGACAATAACTGCAGGCCCTTTGATTAATCTATTTTCTTTGGTCCTCTCTTTAAAATGATAGATTGTTTCAGGAGGACAATTTGCCATAGATATTTGCAACAGAAGTGTGAGCTCCAAACAAAATAAGGAACCAAGGGTTGTTTAATATATTGTAGACATCTGGTCCATTTTCACTAGTAAATTAGCATAGAGTTATCATCCGATTATTGTCATATGTGAAAGGCTTAAAAAACAGTCCAGGTGTATCTGATGGCACAGGGGTGGAAAAGAAAAAAAATTCCTGTAGCATAATTTAAGAGAAGAGTGTATTTTAACACTACATTTTAACTTTAATGATCCAAATCTACACAGATGCACCAACAAAAATAAGCAAAGGAAAAAAGTATACCTCTCAAGTAGTAACATGCTCATGATAAGTCTTTCATAACGTCTCAGTTGCATTACTTTTGTCTGTTTAGAGTCAATGAGTTGCCTCACTTTGTAAAAGTAAAGATAAGCAATAGGACAAACTGTACTCGATAGACAACAGCTGTACAATCTCTGCCTGCGATGGTGTCATACTTTATTGTGATAAAGTTAAACCAGACTCTACTTAGAACAAAATATAACAATTTCCATGTCTAACTCAGACCTGCCAAATGGCATTCTGCAAAAAGCTACAGTTTATAAAGCCTCTTTGCTAAATACCCTTATTTTAAAAATTGCAAAATGCCTTCAGAAAATTATTGTAGGAGCCATGCCAATATGTGGTGAATGTAGTTCATTAGAATGGACTCAGTATTGTGTTGAAACGTTGAGTGTCTCTAACCCTTCTCCAGTGGCACAGTCTCCAGTATATAACACAATGTAAGGTGTATATAAGTACTTCTGTGCACTGAGGTGTTAGCGAACACACACACTAAGTGAGGGGATAGAGGGAATGAGACATTGATCTGGAGCAACTTAAATTTCATGAAACAAATACACAGTCTGATTTTTGAGGTGTACTGCACAAATAAATCCTGCAGAAAGGCAGGGTGGCCTGCACACAAAGGAGAGGATTTTTGATTGCTTATTGCAAAATGGATGGACGCAAGCCTTATGTGATGGCAGGAATGGATTATCACTCAACCAGTAGCTTTAATTTAGCAAGCCAGAGGTGCTGAGGTAGTGTTAATGAAGGACCAAACATTTTAAGACTTTGAAGACAAGTTAGCTAAGGAGTGATTGAATTAAAAGCTAGCCACTGAGGTGGAGAACCATCTCTGCTTATGTTAAACACTTGGATGTTTCTGTTAGAAGCCTCCCTGTTCTGTAAAAGGAGAAATAAACACCTCCTGAGAGAAGTTCAGATGATCAGTGCCTCTTTCTCATCCTTGGCTATCCAGGAAGCATCTGAATGGAGTACTTTATTTACATACGCTGACTCTGGACCAGTGGGTTTGCTCTCTCTTTTTTGTGACCCTTTTGACACTGATAGAGGTGTGGGATTATAAGGAAGTTACTACTCACTCTTTTTTACATATGGTATAAATATGGTATATGGTATAAGTATGGTATATGGTATATATCTTCTCTGATAGACCCAAACCCACTGGGCCATTTGCTGTTGCAGTTCTGGAAAAGGTGATGAAATAAAATGTCTCATCACATTACTTTTTTTAAACCCTTCACAAACTGTTTTGGTCAATCCGAACCTGCATTTTTAGGCAGATACAATAATTGGTTGTAAAAGATACCCGATGCTAATGACAATGGTATTGTAACATTTATTTTGCTAGGAAAATATATATTTACACTGACTCTTTGGGTTGAGGAGCCCCTTTTATGGCCCACTTTGGGCCATGACACATAGGGGCTGATAAGAGTAAATCTCCTTTTTACTGCTTTGGAGCTACAGACCCGAGTAGAGAAAATGATATAACCGCAGAGGACAACTGTGTCTAAGGGAGATTTTGCTTACAATAGAATAGTTGATCTCTGGTGTGTTTCCTTTTATTTCTTATATCCTTATCTTTCTACTCTATTCTCTTTCTGTTTTACTTACAGGTCTCTTGGGATATTCAGATGACAGAAAATCACACCACCTTGAAATGAAGGCATTTGTGTGGTGACATCCACGGTATTTTCACTATTGCCCTCTGGAAGTTAATGTGGCTAGTCTGAGTCATCAAGGCTTTCTTTATACTGTAGAGAGGTAGTCTCTACAGTACTGTAGAGAAGTAGTAGTACTGTAGAGAAACTTCCAAGGGAAAATTCATCCCACCTGTCTTAGCACCTCTTCTGAGAGCTTTGCCAAATCAGGTCCCTAAAGAGAAAGCAACAAAAGAGACCGAGTTGCTTGCTCCTACTTTTTGAATGGAATCTGTCTTCCTGTAACTGAGATAGAAAATGAAAAAATCCCCAAGTTTTTAGAAGCAATGGAAGAAAGAAAAGATATGGCAGCAGTATAATTCTGCCTGAAGGTAAGATATGTGTTGTAATGTGCACTGAATTTTTCACTGAATTAATTTGCATGAATATTGCACAGGGGAATGTGTATGTGCTATGCCTTTAAATGTAGATGCTTCCCAGAATGTTATTTGCATATTCACAAGTTATGTATTCCTATTATACCATGTATTGAAAAACAAAAATAAATGTAGTTGCTACAATGGAGGAGGGTCTTTTTAATCTTTAATTAAAAATTAAATAGAAGTGTTCTTTGATGGTGTCAATCTTTACTTCATTAAGGACCAGATCATACCCTAATCCAGTAGCTATGGCAGACTAGGATTTACTGGGTAATTAAATAAAAACAGTCAGTATTGATATATGAGTATAGTCATGTAACTCTAATTAAAGTTGTAACAAATTGGTTTTTAGTCATTTCATGCATTCAACAGCAACCCAAATTGCACTTATTTTGCAAAAATCCAATTTTAGTCTGCCTTGTTGAAAGAAGCCAAAAAATGGGCTCTTTTACACCCACATATGAACAGACACAGGGTATGAAATCTGTTTTGACAGCTTCCTATAATATTTAACCAACGACGACAGGCAAGCTAAAGAATCAATAACTAAACCTTTGGTGCATGTTGCAATCACAAGCAATTATTTACATGTCATGTTGAGTCATTTGGATGGTGAAGTATTGTTCAGATCCATCATCTAAACAGACAACTGTATATATGTGCTTTCAATTGGCTCCTTGGTACCTTGGGACTTTAGCTGAATTATTCTGATGTGAATATTCATGAGGTTTGACGGTAATGTTTACCACTTCATTATGGCAAAGATTTAAGAGCTGTGCTACAGTTCTTGGAAGGGAGTAGCCATGACATTTGGGAAACAAATAGCTAAGGCTACGCCACCTGCATAGCTCATATGTGGAGACGCTGCAGCTGCACCAAGACAGCTCTGTGCATCTGTGCACAGTGGCGTGATGGGATTTATATGGAAAAAACAACGTTTTGTAGTGGTATTCAAAAGCAATTGTTGTAGGGAATCCCATAGACTACCAGGTCTGCCTGTTGGGCAGCCACCTAGGGCAAGTCACATAATGCACAATTTCAAAGCTTACCAGTCTGTGCCTTATGGTGCCGGGCTGATATAATGTGGGCCCCTGCGGCTGCCTCTGACTGCCCTAGCTGCTTAGTGCTATCAGCTCTCATTCAGCTGCACTTCTCACTTCTTGGAACTTTTCAACGTAAAGTATCTCAAACTGAGCAAATAAAAGCTGAGGCATGGAAAATCTCCAGGTACCTTTGAAATAGCTGGATGTCTAGTTATGCTGATCATAAAATGGTCAAAGTAATTCCTGCCTCATTTATCTAACCCACAGCTACAGTGTCACTATTGATAAAGTGCAGAGAACTTTGAGTTTGGAATTCAGCAAGTCATAGTAATATTATTTGTGCTCTTTTTCACAAGTGCAGCAGTTATTTTACAGGCCTCCCATGAGGCACAGAGGCAGTAAGTTCCAAGACTGGAAGAACTAAGTGCTCAGCAGCTCTGCTGTGATTTAAACTGGATTAACATCTGAACTCCTGAGCTGGTAAATATTTGCATTATTATATTGTGACTATATATTGTGGAAGTCGCACGACAGTGCAATAGTGGTTTACAACCATTATCAGTCTGATTTTCGCATTGGCCACATTAAGAGATTCAAGAGCATCTTTGAAGTTTAGGAACTCACATCTCAAAAAGTGGTTTGGCTTTGCCAGTTTACTGACTGTCAATAGGACTTAGACGACTAATTCATTTAGTTACTTCTGAAAAACTGCCTGTATTAGCTCCTAAGTGGAGAGAGGTATGCAGAAGGAAAAAGTTGTATAGCGCTGGTGATGTTGGGTGCCATACGCACAGTACTGGTGTCGAGCGGTAAGTACTTGAGCCGACTTGAAAATTTGAGGTGTCTCACTCTGAGTTTCCCAAACTTGGGCATTTCAGTCTCATCAGCCATTTTGGAAAATCTTGGCTAGACAGACTTTTTCTAACTGTGGTACCAATACCTTGGGCAGTACATGAGATTCTTCAAAACAGGAAGAGACATTACCCAAGAGCCGACGACCCTGTTCAATGGGTGCACAGAGTCTGTAGGTGGGAGTTAGTATTGCTGTTACAGCTGCCTTCGATGACACATAAACCAGGTCCTACCAGTGCAAACCCTTCTTAGCATCTCTCCCCTCCTTTTCTAAATGGGATCTTCTGAACACTTAAAAAAAAAAAAAAAAAAAAAAAAAAACAAAAANAGAGGTCTCTAAACAGCATAGTGTTTCAAGGAGCAATGGCTCTTTCATGCTGGTCAAATCACAAAAAGGACACCAAAAACCTCTCCTAAAAGTCGACACGATACAGGATTCACTTGTCTGCAAACTAGAAGGTCAGGAAACTCAAGTGAAGAGCCTGTGGAGCCTCACCCATTGAAAGCCTATTAATAATAGAAGAGATTATTCACTGTTATCAAATATAATTACAGGCATCAAACACCCTGGAGCTGAAAGACCATTTATTTAACATGCAGAATAAGCAGATGTAGCTGTGTGATGTGCTGCTCTGCAGCATTTTAACAGAAGGCTTCAGGTGGCAAAATAAACCACATTACTAGAGCTGTAACAGTGATCACGTGCATGGATTTTATGTGGCACAATATACTCAAGAAAAAAAAGACCATCTTACTTTTGTGTAATTTTAATGCATTTCAGTGAGTATCTATCTTACCTATCCATCCATCCATCCATTTTATGTCTGCAACTTCAGGCCCAGGGACTGAAATATTCTGCAAGCCATTTTTAAGGATTCCTTGTGTATTCAGTAAATGAATCACACAAGCACCTGGACTGGGACTTGTGTTTCTTAATCTGGAAGTTAAGCTACAGCTACAGGCCAATGCCTGGGCCCAAACACAATGATCATTGGATTTAACTGAAAGATTACTACTGACAGGAACAGATTTTTTGTATTGGAGGAGTAGCCAGACTAAAGCACCAACGCAGATGGAAAACACATGGTTCACGGGGTGTGTCTATTTCTCTCAAATATTTTATCTGACTGGTTCAATCTACACCTACACTAAACATATATTAGTTCATTCTTGAGTAAACTAACTCGTTCCCTCCAGAATAAATCTCTGCTGTGTAGTGAAAAGTTCAATCCCAGCACTACTCTTCAGAGGTGGGGAGGACAAGAACTGGCAAGGTTTGGCCCCTTCCAACTTACAAAGGTCTCCAACCCCCCTTTACAGGGTGTAGTATATAGGTATACAGGTATAGCCATTACTTGCCCCACTGATGCCACCTTTTGGGCCCATTCTTCTCTTGACGATGTGTTCACAACTGAAGTGTGCTGACGTCATGCCCCTGGCCTCGGGGGCAGGCAGAGGAAGGACGGGCTCAGATGAAAATGCATGAGATCCCCTTGGCGAGGCATATGTTATCCAGGCCTCATTAAACTGCCAGGCCTTTTTCCTGTGTTTCCGTTCTCATTGTTGCTGGTGCCCAAGATATAGATACACAAAAAGTTTGACAAGCAACACAGAAAGGCAGAAAACACACATGACAGCTTAATGGGTTTGAGGAAAAAAATCCAAACATGCCAGTGTTTATATTTGCAGAAGCAAGGCGGCATGTCTTTAAATGACATAATGGACTTTATTTGTTAGGGCCTTTGATTAAAGGTCTCTCATGATTTATAAACCAGCAAAAGCCTTATTGGGCACTAAAGAAAATTATTATTATTATTGTTATTTTATTATTATTATGTATTTATACTGCAGTCACTCCTAAGAGCCCCAGACAAGGAGTAACAGCTATACAAGAAACAAAAAGAACAAAATAAAACAACTTTAATAGCAAAAGTCTGAGTCACAAATAGCTTAAAAACGAGGTAATTCACTACACTTCTTCTGCCAGATGCCACCCTTATACACATATCTGAATATATATAGATAAAAGATATGTGAAAATTCCTCCATTAGCGAGAGCAAGAGCAGAACAACTTTTTTTTCTAAATACCAGGATAAGATATATGTCACAATTATTTTGTTTGCCTGAAATACATGTGTGTTGTTATTATCATCTACTACTTCCAAAGCTAGAACTTCTAGCTAAACTAAAGGGTACATGTGGAACACACAAAATTATACGGTATCTAGCTATTAATTTTGCATGAATTTTATGAAGTGTTGCAGAAAACCATTATCAGTTCCTTTAGAAGTTTTTGGCATTAACAATCATTAAAGCTGAAATAAAATCTGACCTTTTTTAGAAAAGACTTCATGCAACAATATTAACATCATATTTTTTTCATTTTGACTTATACAGCCAATTTTTCCCAACACCTCTTTCTAGCATCTGGCAGATGTCATTGTGCAGTATTTTTATTCCACCAGTTTTATTTATTCTGCTTCCTATGGGTTTTTAGGAACTGCAGCATGCAAGGATGATGCAATGACTATGACAATTACACCAATATAGGCAAAGAATTATATAAGGTGTTGAATGAGAAAAGATATTTTGGGGGGATCTGAAAAGGCTGAAACCACTGCTAAGCATTCTGGCTAAAGGCATTCCATAAATGTAGTAACTAAGTAACTAAAAGTTTGGCCTTCACCGGCAGAGCTGATAGTAGCCCAAAGCAAGATGGATGAAATGGCAAGTAAATAAGGAAATCAGAATTTTTAGCTTGTGATATTCTCCAAGCATTTTAAAGCCAGTGAACAGATTAGGGTATTCCATTTCCTCAGGATCTTAGACATACTTGTCCTGAGTTAAAGGTTAGTAACTGTGTGATCAAACTGAGAGACAGATATATCCTTCAAGGGGAATAAGATATAAAAAGACAGGTCCTTTGCTGACAACGACAACAGCGCTACTGACTCCAGCAGACTCACTCTGACTTACACAGGCTGAGGATTTGGCCCAAACATAGGGTAACTTTTGAATTAAGAGATGTTAGCCAAAAATCAAAATGTCCAAAGAGAACAGCAAACAGAGACAGAGAGGTGGTGTGAGAAAGGGAGAAAGAAGTGAACATGAAGAAGTTCCTGCAGAAGGCAAAGGAGAGGAGAATACAGCACCAGAATACAGAATGCAGGTGATTGCATGAGGCAATTAGCAAATAGTTAGGTAACTAGAAACAGGACCAGGCTTTGTAACCCCACCTGCTGTGATGGACTACATCCCTGGCCATGCCTTCCTTCTTCATCTCCACTTTGAATCATTCTACATCGCAGAAAAGACAGATGAAGTCCCATGTCAGGATCATCACAAATGCACACAAAGATATGTCAACACCAGGCAGAATTATTCAATATAGAGTGTGCTTCCTACCCCAAAATTGCACAGTCATGCCAATGCAGGAAAAAACCTGGATGAGAGAGTCCAAAATGCATCTATTTCACTAAGCATTAAAGGCGGAAGAAGCCTAAAAGCAAGTAAGGTGGGTGTTTGTCTAAAGATACAGGTAGGAGGTGAACTGACTGAATAAAATTAGAGGTGAAATCTTAACCCGTGATGTAGGCAACATCAAGATCTCTGAAAGAGGAGTTAGAACAGTGAGTGAATATCTGAGGTAAGCCAGGGCTTTAACAGAGTGAGAACAGGAGGAACTGCTAGAGGAAGTCACTGTACAGAGGCTATAGCGTGTGTAACGGCAGTCTGTGGGAGTTGATGGATTGCCACTTCAGAGTTGCTGAGAAAGAGGAAATCTGGAGTCTAGCATCAGAAAAGATATTGAACTGAATCTCAATGCCTGTGATAGTTACATATTTGGAAGAATGAGACCAAGAGCGGGGGCAACATCCAGTGCTAGCTGTATTGGGTTGCACATAAAGAACAGGGCTGTGGCTTCCAAGGCATCAACATTACAAACAATAATACAACACAACATCATTAAAAGCCCATAAGAGTTATCTCTTTCACATAATGTGTCTGTTTTCTCGTGAATTCTTTTGAGAGATTTGCTTCATTACCAGTAAAAAGCAAATATTCAGGGAGAGAAAAAAAAGTGTTCTTAATGAATTAGTCTAATTACTTAAATTACATTTACAATCTGTTTCTTTTAGTGTGTGCTTTCAAAAAATTGCATATTTGATGAAGGATTGTGCTCTGCTGTTGTGTGTGGATATGAGGGTCTGATAGAAAAAAAACTATACACAGTGTGTTTGTGCAAACATATTGGTTGTATACGTATGCACATATTGCTCATTGTCAATTCGTTAAAGTTGTTGGTTTCACTTTATGAATTAGAGTCCCTGAAATCGTCTTTCAGCTGCTGAGATTCAAAATAAAATGGTGGTTGTCACTGGAGATGACAAAATTTTCAGAAACATAACAATGAAGTATGTAATATGTAAGAAATAAGGCAATACAATTTATTTGGGATGTATGTTCAAAAAAGGTGTAGACGTGGCACTCCAGGGCCTAGTTTAGGAGTCATGGTGGTGTTAGTTGATGGTTGGACTTGATGATCTTAGAGGTCTTTTCCAACCTTAATGGTTCTATGATTCTATGATTCTATATATAGAGCACAGTCCAGCTACTGAAAAATTGTGAAAAACTGTTATAAACTTTGTTGAATTAGATTCTTTCTTTAAAGTGATTTTTATTGGCATCATTGGATACTGAAACTATTCTATCAATGGGAGGAAGTATTTTTTGCTGAAGTGTTGCCTGTTTTATGCATGCCCCAGTGCTCTTACCTGGACAGAGAGAAGAGCCACCCTCTCTGCCGTGCCGCTCTGGCTGGGAGCAGAGCCTGTGCAGGGCTCCGAGCTCGTGGGCTCAGAGCACAGGTAAAAACCCAGCTGTTCTGCTTGGCGCTTACTCCTGACGATTCCTGGGAAATCAGCCAGGTTTATGCTTAGGCATCACAGGTTTTTCCATATAGACTGTGAGGAAAACACAGTCCTCTGTGGGTGAAACAAAGGCAAACCCATGAGAGGATCCTGAGAGGGAAAACTCAGAGACTTTGCATCCATCTTCCTTACAGCAGAGGTGGTTCAAGGCTCATTCTGTACTGCAGTTGGAAAAACAATGAATTAATTATTTTAGCATGGTAGGGTTTGTTGGTTTTTTTTTTAAATAATCCTTTTAGTTTTTGTGAATGTATGCTTCCAATGAAAAATTTGAAGTAACGTCTTTTTACTCTAGAGAATCCCTGGAAATTGTTCTGTGCTACTAGTGCTAGGAACATTTACCTGGGGAAGATAGAGCCTGGGTTTGCTAAAGGCATGTGATGTGTAGTAACAGGAGCTCACGATGGGCTCTGCTTCCCCGGTTCGGAGCTAACAGATGTGCTGAGTGCCCCTTCCAGCCTGTATGAGTCCCTTCCCATGGGAATCAAGTTTTGGAAGACGGATGACAAGTTTGCAAATATCTGTGTCTCCCTGCAACATGAAGTCTTGAAAAACACATTTTCATCCAGGATCTGGAAAGTTTTCCCAGTTCCTGCTGTGTAGACAAAACCTCCAGCAGCTACTGGCTTGGGCATATAAGCACCATGACGTTGCATGCGTTCCCTAGGTGGATTTCTTCTTATCTACACTATACCTTCAGGGTGGCCACGTGAAAACTTCTAGTGTAAATATTCTAGGTATACACACACACATTCCCACACACACCTGCAAATATCTTTCATGCCTTCTTTCCATGAATGTTTCTGTGAATGAAACCTCACTGCAGCAAATATTCACAAAAAGAGAACAGAAGTGGCCACAGTCATTGTCTGAGTGAACTCTCTGATGCTAAAGTAAACTTTAACCAGCACTCTTCGGCTCTTTACCCCAAGGTCCTTTAAGTCTATAGGAGTTTTGTTCGTACATGGACTACTGAATTTGGCCCATAACTCTCCCTCCAGGAATTCCAGATTAATCCAAAACTCTAAACCAAATTATTTTAGCTGTGACATAAGCTTATTTCATTAAAATTTCCAAAGAGGTCACTTTGCAGAAGAAGCAAAAAGGCTTTGAAAAGATACTGCCTGAAAGGTTAAAATTTACATAAGTCTAGCATTATTATCATTATTAATACCTACACATACCCCTCACAAGCCTCAAGGTGCTTCACAGAATTAAATTATACCCATGTTCAAGGAACTGGGAAAAGTCCTGTCACCTACATGATTTGAAATGAGACTTTTCAAATCCCTTAGAAACATTCAGATGGAAACATTTTTGCTCTACTGCAGGCACAAAGAAGAGGAGCTCATCATTTTTATCGACCTTCAGCTTCCCTGCCTGTGCTCTGGAGAGGCCCAAGCTAATTGTACTCATCCCCATTCACTTTTTCTTATGCTCTCCTCAGAGATGAGGTTCCAGCTAAGCTGATTTGGGTGAGGACATTCATGGTGCAGGGTCTGGCGTCCTACATTCTAGGAGCAGGTCAAGCATAGATGGACTTTTTGAAGGTGGTCTGCAACACTGTCTCTTAGTATCTGATAGTGAATCTTTGACCTCTTAGTTTTCCCCATTTCTCACTTTTGGAAGTGTGGTTTGGGACAGATTTTATTTTTCTTTGTTTTCATGGCTGGATTTTTTGCAAACATATGAATTCCCAATGTCTAAATTCTGAATTTGGCTGGATTCTTAATCTAGTGTAATGCTGTTAAAAGAGATCAGGCTAAAAGTGATCACCAGCAGGAGCATTCTCTGAATAAAAACTGGTTGAAAACAGAAGGGTCTGGATTCTCTGAATAAAGAAATACCTTAAATGCAATGTTGAAAGCTAGCCATGCTATCACACAGAGCTATCAGCAGAGATGAACTCTTTGTGGAACCAGCAAACATGTTTAACCAAATTGTAGCCCATGCAAATCACTTTACATAGCTTTGAACTTAACTCGCCTTTATTCCTTACCCTGGTTTCCAAGGAATTTTCCTTCTCTCCTTTATAATTTGCTTTTGTTTGGTTTTATTCCGTATCATGGCATGATCTCTGCTGTAGAAGGGGCAAGTTCCACATCAGACAGCTGTTCCAACCAGAGAAAAAAAAAAAAAGCCCAGATAAACAAGCCTCTAATCTGGAGGCATATGAAAGTTCTCCAGACAAGGTCTGCTCCCTGCTTGAGGTTCATTTTGCTTTCTGGTTCTCATATACAGAGGCCTGCTTGGGAAAATCAGACAGACTGTGTCTGCTTTGAATTTATCAGGCGAACACACACAGAAAACAAGAGTGTTTAGACTCCAGGCTGCTGGTGAATGCTCAGAATTCCCCACTGTCCCAATGACTGTAGAGCTAGTTGGCACATCTTCAATAAAAAATTACATCAGTGATGCTCTGGAAACCCAATCGAGTTATACGAATGACAAGAAAATAAGCAAATCCTCAGTGAAAGCTTTGGCAAAAATTTCTCTACTTCATTTCAAAAGTAATAGCAATCCTTGTCTCTAATTTCTATTTTATTTTTAGTGACAAATGAATTACTAGTACAGCTCCTCATAATCTATTTCTTTCCATTTCTCAGACTCTTTTGGGGAGTGGTATAATTTTAGACTACAAAAATATAAGCCATCTGGTTTATATATAATTGAGCCACTCATACACACATTTTTTAGATGTAAAGCCATGCCTTAGACAGAACTTGAGAAAGGCTGTAAGAAGTTATGAGTTGTTGAGAGCCATTCTGACTCTACTTCATTGCCTCTCTAGGCATGCCTACCAACTGACCATGGTGTAGACTCACTGGACAGTGTCACCCTGGGTGAGAAGTGACACAAAGGCAGAGGGGACATCCATGTTGTGCATGGAAATTGCTATGGTGTCAAGACAGGCACCTAAAGAAGCCGTTTTTGGGCTACCAGCCAATGTATGAGATCAAGCATTTGAGCAGAACTGTGCCCTAAGTGCTCCAAAGCAGAGGGGAAGGTAATACCATCTTGATGCTTTTCTGCCCCATCAATTCATGGTCAGTAAGCTGGTTAGTATGACCACTATTTGGGATTGGTAAGAATTGTGATATACAGGATGAAATGAGGCGCTTGGAAGAGCCAACCACCCATTTTTCCTCCTGCCTTCCCCCATTTGCATAGCTCAGTGCAAAGGTCCTTCCTGCTTGTGGGTGACAATGCAACTGTATCATGTACTGGTTTGGATTTACATCTCTGGCTCAGCATCCCCATAAAATGCAGTGGGAGTTATTCAGTGAGTAAAGTGTCCATTCCATATGTTTGTTTGCCTGCACACCTGGAAGGGAGTGATCCCTAAGGTATTTGTTTTTCCTCAGCCAATACCCTAATGATGTTATTTGCTGTGCTACTGTCAGTAGCAAAGGACAAAGCTGTGAAGTTTGGATCTAGTTCCCGGTTTGATCCCAAAGATCATAGCAAGCAAGTGATCAAGGCAGGAACAAACAGCACAGTCAAAACAGTGAGCAAATGTGCTGAGTGTTAGTAGTTAATGAAATACAGTTGGCTGCCACTGCCATTGGGCAAACACAGATTGGAGGCTTTCAGCACAGCAATACTATATTTGCTCTAAATGGCTTTACAGCAATAATTGAAACACAATATGCAATTAAAGCATATTTACTGCATCCACTTGAAACTTGTGAAACCGATGAGGAACACATTCAGTAAACCTATCGCACTCTGTTTGCACTGCTAGCTGGGCTGGAAGAGACACAGACAGGCAAATTACTCTGAAGAAAACAGCTCTGCCACTGAAAAATGCATATTCCATCATCCTAAAATGCCTACTAATGCAATCACCAGGACAGGATCCAATGAAACATCAAACAGATACTGGCTTCACACAGGTTTTTAAATCTGCTACCAATCTGTTGTCCATTTATGCCCTGTTTATGGCCCAAGGGAGCAATTTCTATGTGCAGGCTTTACTCACAAGACTACTGCTTTGGAGAATGGCACTTTAAGGGTGCGCATTACTTGGCACAGGATTTTTTATCTTATATTCTGCTCAGAAACAATCTAATTCACTGAAAGGGTTATCAAGCATTGGAACAGGCTGCCCAGGGAAGCGGTTGAGTCACCATCCCTGGAGGTATTTCAAAGATGTGTAGATGTGGCACTTAGGGACATGGTTTAGTAGTGGACTTGGCAGTGTTAGGTTTACGGCTGGACTCAATGATCTTAAAGGTCTTTTCCAACCTAAATGATTCTAGGATTCTAATTCAAGGATCTGGAAAGATAGCTACTGACATAAACATGCATTAAATCAAACCCTAGCCAACCTACATATTGCCTAGATGCTGGCAAATAACTGGGAGAACTCCTGCAACTGTTTTCGGAATTTGTAATCCCTTAATCTCACATTCTCTCCTGCCTTTGTATTTCTACTTCCAGTCAGTGATCGTGCACTTCATCCTAATAGTTGGAACATAGCTAGAAAGCTGGCTTGGAGTTGGAGTGCTCACACTTGCTGAGAATATGCACAGCGTGCTTTCCGTGGACATTTGTGACAGATCTCTGATGATTACAGGCATGCATTCCTCACCTAATCAGGAACAGGCACACTTGCCATTTTGCCAAGTAGCAATAATCAATAAGGGAGACACTTGAGAAAATTTAGAGCTGCTCATGGCTCCAGAGTTATATCAAGCCTGAAATATAGAAACTTCTTTGTTAGTACAGTGTTCTCTGTTCTGTCTCTCTCTAGCACTATTTCTCAGGAGCCTGGCAAGAGATTTCTGGAATAACAGAGCCTGGGAACTTTTTGCTTAGACATCCATCCCCTGTACTTCCCAGGCCCCAGTCACTACAAAGGGTAGGAGCTGAGGTGAGAAGGCATCACAGAACATTTAATGTACAATGCCAGCAGGTGCCTGATGGGCAGGGATGTTTAAAACTCCTCCATGGTGGAAGGTTCCCAAATGTTAGATCCTTGGATGATGGAATTATTTATTCCACCTTTTCCCATCATTGTCCGCAGTCAATTACAGACTGAAAAATGACTTAATCAACCACGGAACAAGCCAATATGGCAAGAAGTCCTGTTGCTTATCAAGTTACATTGCAACACAAAAGAACAGGGGAACGTCACCTCCACACTTCTGGCCAACTTAAAGGGATGCAGAGATGTATACGTAAGCTCCATGATCTTAGGGACAATTTTGATTAGGCACCATCTCCACTAAGCACAGCCCCATCAGTTGCTAAGTAAAATCAACAACATATAAAACCCTTACATAAACCTATTCATCCTTCAAGTCTGGCACAAAATTCCTCCCACTGTAATACTAGACTAAGCGCTAACAATGAATATCATTAATTAAATTATTTTTTAATGGCTCAGGAGGTGAACTCTGTAAAGAGGAGGAAAGGGACAGAAACTTGGATTTAGACAATAAAAGAAGGATTGATTTCACTTCATTTTAACCATCTAAAAGAAGAACATCTGGTCTAAGCTCATCATTGTTGTTTCTATCAGCCCTTTTCAAACAAAGGAGAGAAGCAGATGCTTACAGAAGATAAAGTTAGATTACCTTAAGTGAGAAGTGATTTTGAAACACTTAAATATGACAAGACAAGGACAGACTATAAGAAGAACTATGTGGAGAGTGAGGAAATGTAATTTTTTTGCCTTTACGGAAACCCAAGTGAGAATAGAAAAACTTCTCAAGGCTCCTGCCTTCCTCAGGGTCTTGCTTGCCAGAATTCGAAAATGAACCCAACAGTTGCAGATATTACATGCAGTTCACTGAAAGTTGGAAATAATAAGATGCACTTCTTTATTCTAATCTGAAGAAACAGCTCACCTAGGCATTTGTTCCTGGGAGCCAGGAGTGGAACTAAAATTCTGCTTGGTAAGGAGAACTAAAAAATGGGTGCAACATGGCAGAGCAGAAGCCACTACATAGTACCATGGTCCAGGAATGGAGAGATCCATTGGAGTCTGGACTTCATACAGTTGGAACTCATACAATTGCCTCTGTCTTACTTGACTGAGCTTCACATCTGTTCACCCAAAAGATCACTTGTTCAGACTCTCCTATCAAGTCTGTGTGATGCTCTTTAAAATCTATGAATTCCTGCCAGGACTTGAGTGCATTTTTAAATCACCTCTGAAATTCTTTTGGAAAAAAGAATTTCACTGACATCATAACCTGTGGTTAATTTATTAAATGGTGGGCTGAGAAACATTACAGAATGTGAAATGAACAATTTAGCTAATAAGGAAGAGTTTAGACTATATGATATGAATTAACAAATCATCAAAAATGCATAGGTATGCATGATTTCAGTACTAATGTGATTTTTATTTGAAAATTGTGATTCTCTGTCTGTCTGAGAAAAGAAATTATAAGAAGTCTTTATGACTGTTGTATCTTCCTGCCCACATACCAGCTGCTTCTGTGACATCTGATAGAGGGAGGGCGAACACACTCTTTAAACCCATCTTCCATTAGCACATCTCACTATGTAGTTGCTTATTCACAAATACAGCAACCTGATGGGGCCTGTGAAACCACTAAGATGAGAGATGTCTGGCAAAACTGCCAAAAGCGTAATAAGAGCAGGCAATCTAAAAGATAATTAAGAAGCAGTAGGGGAATGACCAGGAGTGTGTATTGATGCTGCTGTGAGTCTGAAATAGAGCATTTTCACTGTATGTAGGAAATACTCTGTTGTTTGTTTAGACCCCTCATGCCTTTGCATAAGACCTTTTGAAGCAGTAAATAAAAAGCATTCCTGCTTACATTAAGAGGTCTGCTAGCTGGGAGGCAGAAACAAAGTCAAAACCTTTTATGTGGTCCAGTCAGTAGAGGTGGAAACATGGTTCCATCCTTGGTTAATATTAGTGTTAAGAAAAAATGTCTCTCTCAGACTTTTTTTTTTACAGTGTTAGCCTTTCTTTTGTGATGTGGAATGAGACTTTTGAAATGATTATGCGAAAGAAAGAGTTCAAGAGAAAGAATTCATGGAAGAGAAGGAGCCTAAGCAATAGGATCCTTGGGATAGTCAAACTCCTCCTTAAATAGGAAACCTGGGCTCAAAGCCCTGACACAAATTTACATCTACCTATCAGGGGTGGAAGTCTGTCCTCTCTCTTCATCTCATCCATTCCTGAAACTTCATGGCGGACCTAAAAACTCCTATAAATGACAGTTATGCCAAGTCTAATACTCCCCTGTAACGCATTATGCCATTTATGAAGCAATGTTTTTCAATGAAAAAGGTCAGTTTGGAGAAAAAAATGGGGAGGGGTTATTTTGCACTTCTTTGGAAGGGTCTTTCCAGGATTCCTCACAGTTCATTTTTCCAGCTGAATTGGATGGCTCCTCTGATCTCATCAGAGATGTGGTGAATAACAAAACTCTTCTCAGGTTACCCAATTGAAAGACGAATGCCTAGAGGTACAAACAAAGAGTTAGGACTTGCAGTTCCTTTCCCAGCTAGGGATGAACTTCTGGCTGCATCTTTATCTGCACCACACCTGGACTCACCTTCCCATAACTTCCTTACCTTGTCTGCATGTCGTGAGACTCTGCTCTTCAAGGTTTGTAGTGCAGGCTCCTTTGTCCTATGGAAAAGTGAAGCATTATATATTGTGACTTTGTTTTTCAGTGGAAATAGTTTGGCAGACATCTCTTCAAGGACAGGAACAATGTCTGTATTAAGTTACCATTCTTTATCTTTAACTTGTCCTGTCAGTTTTCTGGCAGACCACAGTAAATCTAAAACATTTGGAGTTGCACAAATTATTTTCCAGACTGTCCTGTCGCAGTTCAGGGCTGGAGCATAGTAAGTAAACAGATGTGATTTGGAACTAGAGTTGTACTGTCAGACCAGCAACCTGAGATTTAACATTCATAAATATGCTATGTGCACTTGCTTTGTAATTTTGTCCTTAAGCTGTGTAAGAGCCAAGGCAACAGTGTGCTGGTCTGTGAAGATACTGCTCAAGTGAATAGAAGGGCCCTTATTTACATCATCTGACCAATGTGCCTTGTGCAATTACTTTCCTATCCAAATAAACAAAGATATTCAATCAAATGTTCTACCAGTTTGCTTCTGAAGATTGTTTGGCACCTTCAAATGGGCAAGATTACCATAAATAAAACAGGAATCTGAAGCAATGAGAAACCATGATTCATTTTCCCAATGGAAGGAAACTATAAAGAGGGAGTAAGGATTATTTTATCATTCATAAATTGTAACAAAATAGATTACTGTCTTTAGGGATGTCCTGTGGATTTTAGGTATATGTAGGCATTGAGTAGGTTGCTTGTTATTTCTTTTGTTGTCTGTTTGAGAAGTAAGTTACTAGAGAGTAGTAACTCATTCCTAGTGAATATAAAATGAGAACGTATTGAAGACTGGTGATTTTCTGATTTAAGGACTGACTATCCTCCCATTTTGTAGCACGCAAAAAAAAAAAAAAAAAAAAAGNAAAATGAAACTTCTGGGAAAGAAAAAAAAATCACATTCCCAGGTTGTATATCCTCTGCTAAACTCCTGAGAAATTTAAAAAAAAGGAGTAGTTCAGTTCAGTTTAAAAAAAAGAGCAGTGGTCTGGGCGAGTAGCCATCAAGGAGTTCTCATTTCAAATCAACTAGAAGGGAAAAATTGAAATTAAGAGCATGGAGCTGAAGAGCTGAGCTGCCTCTGGGCCAGGACACAAGTTACCCTATGAAAATCAAGAGCAAACAGCCCTGTGGTGCTTTGTCTAAGATCTGCTCAGCAACTCTTTTCTGCTATCAGCCCCTGCCCACTGCTTCAGAAGGAAATTCTGAAAGAAACTGATGGGTGTTATCAAGGCATGATGCTGAGAAAGAGATTACATAGGATACTGAGCGAATTTCTGGAGGCTTTTGGTTTGTCTGGATAGACCTGCAGCTGGGTGACCCTCACTCAAAGCTAATTAAGTTCTGTGTGAAATAATCAGTACAGCAAAGATATTGGATGATCATGTAGGTTGGATGTAAGTCTCTGTACTCCGCAGCTACATGTAGGACCATTCTTGAGCACCAAGCTCTCCTGGTATGGGGGAGTCTGTGTCCATACCGTTAAATTCCGTTCCGTACCAGTATATGGTGGTTACATGCAAACAATCTGTTGGGAATGACCCCTTGCCTGTGCTAATATTCAAATGGTGTTTGGGAGTTGGCAGTTTTGGGGCAAATCGTGCCAGGGGCCATTCTAACAATTTAACAGTAACAACAATAAAGTTCTAATGGCTAGAAAACACCCTTGGGCACTGAATTTAAGGGTAGGGCTATACACCATGGAAATCAGATTATTCTGTGCTTTTCAAAAGCATAAATCCATGCTGCAGTCCTCACCCTTCCTAACCCCATGATTTCTGTGGGAGATTTTTCTGCACTCACTCACCTGTAGCCTTTGAAAGCTGCTCTGAACACGCTCCAGTATTCTTGAACTGGTCAGTAGCTACAACAAGATAAGAAATAAAAACACTGGGAAGAAAATAGAAAGGAGGGCATCATGCCAGTACAGCTCAGCAAGAACCATGGGATTTTTCTTCAGTAGGGCTTCAGTCTTTGTTCTACAAGTCAAAACCAGTGAACACCTCATGACTTACCCTCATGAAGAGACAGGGGAATGGGATCCTCAACCTAGTGAAGAATCAACCTCTCTCTTTCTCCTAATTTTACATGCTGCAGGTGGCTATAAGCCAGCGTGCTGTACCTGAATGCTGCCTAATGCTGCCACTCCAGTCCACTGCCAGCACAATCTGCAATAATAATCCACAGCATACACCAGAAGTCATAGCAGAGGTATCCATCAAAATGCTAAAACACACAGATGGCAACAAAATACTTCTGATATCTTTCTACCAACATTCAAAATCATCTGCAACATTTCATGCATTTAAGGAAAGTTATGGAAGTCTTGCTCAATGTCCTTTATGTTTTCCTAGTCTTTTTTTTTTCCTTTAGTTAATGGAGTTCATCTATGTTTTTATAAACTCAGTGCTGCTTTAGGAATGAGGTTTCACACACTTAAGAACTTAGTAATGGGGTTTCTATAAAAGCCTGAAGTTTTCTCCCTACAAAGAAAAAAATGTATGTAAGTGATGGACAAAGCAAATGGAATATAGAAAAATACCCACTCAAGGAACAACTATTTCTAGGATTACTCCTTTTCCTAACAGCTTGAGGTCAAGGTAGGAAAACAAATACATTTCTAAATGCCAGCTAGTCAGCTGGTACACACCGCCGCAATTTGGCTAATGTTGGCAGAGCTACATCAGAGTTAATAGAAGTGGAAAAGCTGACCTATGCCACCAACTTTGACTGGTGAGTGGGCTTATTTCTTAATAAAAACTGAAAATATAAATAAACTTGAATAGTGTTTAACTATGTGCATATATTAGGGTTTGCTTGTCTTGCTTTCTGAAGTAATGCAAGAACTGTGTCTCTTATTGCATACTGGCACTTCTAATGTAGCTAGAACAGAAGTCCCTACAAATACGTGCACATGAATGTGTGTATCATATATAACATCCAAAATTATGGATATAGATAGAGACTTAACAGTTTAACCCCTACTTGTAGCATGAAAAAAGATTCAGGTAAGACCCTGAGAGACAGCTTCATCATCTTTGTGTTGTTTATAATCTTACAAGTAACATTGCTACTCTCATACAAATCATTAACTCTTTGGGAATTTTCCTCCTGTGAAAACCTCCAACAGTAAAGGCAGGCTAAAATGAATCAGTTGTTTCTTTGCCCCATCAGCATCTGCTGATGCTCTGCAGAGGCATTTCAGCAGAAGACAACGATGTTGAAGTTGATGTAATCCAGAGAGTTTACTGTGAGTGAGGACAGACACTGCAGAACACACTGTGGCCAGAAATGAGCGTGAGTTAAATTTTTGCCACATTTTGGGCAGGTTAGGAAACTTGCTGGTTATGTTTCCCAGAAATGGTAGTTCTCGACAAAGTTCCTTTGCATGTGAGCTACAAGGACTTGATTACAACAAAGCAGTAGTGTGTTGAGGTGTGTGCCTGTGCGTCTTTCCAGGTAAGTATATATATACGTGTGTGTGTATTCAAATATATATAAAAATCTTAACATACTGAATTACTCTTCTGAATGTTGCTATTTATACAGTAAATATTTACATTGACCAGCCTAATCATATTTTATTAAGAAGGGACCTAGGAAGATCACCTAGTCCCTCCCTAAGCTTTGAATTGGCATCAAGTAATCTTTGAGAGATATTTCTCATATATGATCTTAAATATCTGCAAAGGCAGAGATTCTGCAGTCATTCTCACAATCATTTCTAGAGTCTAAAGTAATAAAGATCTCATTCCTGAATGTGTAAGAACCTCATAGCACACAGTTCAAATTATTTCTTCCAAAGTACATTAACTTTGCCTTTGCTAAAGCACAGAAACTCTTTGGCCATCACAACGACCCCTCACTGGTTTTATTACAACCTTATAAAGCTCTTTGGTGCTAGCTGGTAACACAACTTATGCAAATACTTGCATAACCTTCCAGATTTGCTATTTCACTGATCGCTACTGGCTTCTTCTTTCAAATTTCCAATACACCTAACAAATATCGTGAGTGTAATGTAGTCCTTTAGGCTATCTAGTGCTTAACTTTGTGCTTTATTCTTTTTTTCCAACTATTTTGACAGTTCCAAATTCATGAAAGAGCCTGACATCTCATGCATGACTATTTCAACTCTTTAAAAAACCTCCTGCAAGGATTCTTCTGAGACCTTTAGAAAGTCTGATAAATTGTAACTACTAGTGTTCCTTTATCCACTTTTTAGCTGATATGTTCAAACAATGTACCTGTCACTATTTCCTTTTGCAGAAACTGCTTTTATTAATCTAGATCATATGAAGTTCATGCAGGTGCTTGAAATCCAATTTTCCACTTTTGTCTCAACCAGTTCTTTTTCCAGTCATTTTTTGATCAACTTTTAAAAATAGCAAACTCTGAAGGAGCATAAATAGCTTCAAGTTGTATTCTGCTTACTTACAAAAACCCATATATGAAAACAAGTGAAAATGTTGTTCTTCTCATTGAACACATCTGCTTCATTTTAAATTGCATATCTTGTCTGGATAACAAAGATTATGAACTTGTCTACACAGCATTTCATAAAAGATTCAAGAACAGAAGAACAAATAATAAAGACCTGTTCCAGTGTTTATTGATTCACATAAAAGTATTCATGTTTAATTCAGATACCTGACCAAGAACTGGGAAAAGGGAATTCTGTGAAACAGAATTCCCAGCTTAGCAACTAAAAGATCAGAAATCACCATCCATTGCTTAAATAAGACTTGATTTCGTAAACAAATCAAAAGAAAGGAAAAAAAATCCTCCAAACACATGATTTTTTAAAGGGAAAAAATGGAAAACGATGACTTTTAGGCCTCCTGGTAATGAAGCAAAAAAGAGCAATCATCTTCATTTGCCTCTTTCCGGGTCACCTCCAGCATTCCTCTTGTGTGGGCAGGGTACAGATGTTTTACCCAGAGTTTGGAGCTGCAGTTTAGCACTGTGAGAGATATGCAAAACATCTCAGGGGCTGCAGGCCTTCGGAAGTTCACTCAGTGCTGCTCACGTGGTAAATCACTGGCTTTTGCATGTCAGAGGAATTGCCTGACAGCCGGTGTTTCTCCCCTCCAGGCTGCTGCCGGAATTCTTCTGCTTGTTTACGAGAACATATGCTTAAAAAAAAAAAACAAAAAAACCCTCCCTTCTCTGCTATTTGGCACCTAAAGCCTTATTTTAATTTCTGGGTGCAGCTTTTTCTCTGAACATATTGCAAAATACCAGCACATTACCCATCTGTTCCAACTTGGTGTCTTCAGGGCTAAGTCCTGTAGAGGAAAGGTTATCATTAACTTGCATTAAAAACCTTGATTTTCTTACAAAAACAGTAAGTGGGAAAATTAATTTTATTCTATTCACAGTGCAGGTTATTACTCCTTGTTTTAACAAAAAAGGCTCAGGGACAAAATCCTCACTGCAGCCTGATGACTTTGAGTAATCCAAACCAAATCCGAGAAATCTTTCCTTCTGTTTTGGTTCAGGTTTATCCTCGATGCAGGCTCTGAGGAACCCCAAAAGCCACAGAAAGACCTGGGGTTTGCAGAGTGATTATATGCACACGAGCTGACTGAGGAGTCTTTGACTTCAGTGAGCCTAACATAACCTAGTGTGAGCTTGTAAAACTGGTGACCTCCAAACCAAATCAGCATAACGGTTCTCAGAACAACTCCTGATACAGCTAATACTGAGAAAGATCTAGTCATGGTAAATAGGCCAACTGAGTTTCAACTGGTTTAGCTCACTTATCTCATTGGAAGCTCTCTTGGATATTGTTTCTGCTTTTTTCTACAGGCATGGCATCCATGCCTGGTTTGGGGTCTGCAAATCTTATCCTGTTATTTTTACAGCCCTGTATGAACTTGCACAGGCTAAATGAGGCATATGACATTGCCCTGGGCTACTTCTGGCTGCTGGTGAATTACTTGACAATGTAGAGCTCTCTGCCCAGGGTTGTACAGGGGTAGACAGGGCTCTGCACCACCCAGACCAGGTGCTCAGATCCGCCAGGGACCCTGACACAGGTGCTTAGCCCAAAAACTTTCACAGCGATGGCTCGTCCAGCTCCAAACAGCACAAGACAAGACTCCGACATTCTACAACCGGTCAGGGGACCAAGATTTTTGCTGTGTCCCAGCAATGTCTGGGACGATTTAAAAATTTGTTAAATAGAAAAGTCCAGCTGATCCGAGGGAATAAACCTCATCTCCTACTTCAAAAAAGGACAAAACTTCCCCTGAAATACTGTCAATCACTGCCCTTGTGACTTGGGAAATTTTTTCTCAACCACATACGTACAGGGAGCTGTGATAAGATTTTGTAAGTTTTTGCAAGACTTTATAGTAAAGAAATGACATTGACATGTTCCAATTCTTTAAATGCATGTATGTGTTTAAGTATGTGCATGTATAGGTGTATATTCATGCATATGTTACGTATCATGTATGGGTGTGTGCACGTGCTGGTGGGTAGATGCTTAGGGATGTGGGTGCACACCTTTCTACCAGTCAGTTCAATCCAATATAACGAAAACAGGGTCATTTCAAAGACATTATTTTCCCACAAGTGTTATGAAAATCAGAAACTGGGTGGAGCAAAAATAGACTATGGCTACATCTACAGTAGTGAATTAAACATGCCTCGTACTGTTCTCTGCTCCTGAAGCCAATTGGCACAGAACAAACTGTTTCCATACTATTAAACTCTCTTACGCTCCCAAAAAGGTGATTATGTCCAAGTGCCTATTTTGGTGGACCATGGCCTTTTCTAACTCCTAAGCAGTTCCTGGGAATTGTTTAAAAGAGTGCTAGTTTTCTCTGGTCAAAACTATGCCAGCCAATATTCTCACAATTTAACAGCATAGTTGGTCAAGTTCCAGTGCTTGGGAACATGCCTTAGTATTGTTTAATTTATTAGTATAGATGCAGCTTATGTGTGCACCCAACTGAGAAGCAGGCTGTTCTGTTAATTCAGGCTTTATTAGACACCAGATTATGCCCAGAAGAGTGATGTTATGAGTGCCCCAGCAGCGGGGAACAGCTAGGATCCGAGCTCAGACTTTGCTAGATGTCAGAGGAGACAACTAGGTGGCACAAATTGGTAGGAAACTGTGCTGTATTAGTTCCACTGCTCACAGACCTGCCTGTTCCTTCATGTAACCAGGCACTGCATTTGCTGCAGGGAAGGCATGCAATCAAGGTTGAGAGAGGTTGTCAGATGGATTCTGAGAAGCACTCATACTGAAATGGCTTGTGATTTCCCAGGGATAACAGAATCCCCTTCTCCGTGCCGAGGTTGCGTAGAAGTTGGCAGCACAGTCACCTGGCTTGTTTGGGTGCCATGGCTTCTTTTTCAATGACTGCTACAGGTAGTGCTACAGAGCAACTGAAGGTGCCTGTTCCTGGAGCACTGTGCACAGAGTGGCAGTAAAGTAGTCAAACATATCTACAGAAAAAGCTGAATGAAGGGCCTGGTTAGAACCTGGGAAAATAGTGGGTTGGCAGGGATGCCACAAAAGGAACAAAACCCTATGACTTCTCAGGGAATGAGGATGCCCCTGTTGTCCCATCGGTCCCGAGAGCACTCCCTCTCCTTGTGATTCTCTAGCACTTGCTGCGTGTGGGAGCTGCTGTTTGCACAGAGGGGATACCTGTGCAAGAAGTCTGTACCCCACAGACACCAATACAGACTCACCAGACTGATGTACTCACAGGTCAAAACGGGGAAAAATGAAGAAAAAGCTGAAGTTATCATCTAAATAATATCATGAGAAGCTTAAAGTGGAGTGAGTATAGAGATGAGCTGCCAGGAGCAGAACACTGGGAAGAGATCAGTCAAAATACACATAGTTATTTGTAGGACAATGGTGGTGAGAGGCCAAAACAAGACTGTAGTCCCCATCTATAGGTCAGGAACCTACTGGGCAACAAAGGAAAGGCCCTGTGCTGACAAGCTTGAGGTCTAAATAAACAGCTCTTGCAAGAGCTCGAAGGGAAATGTGTGATGGCCAAAATTATATGGCAAGTCAGTGACAAAACCAAAACTTTGGTTTCCTGACTGCCTATCTAATGACTAATCCACTAGTTTAGGTTGCCTATCAAATGGGCAGAGCTAGACATAGAGGCAGAGAGATAGAGGCAGAGAGATAGAGGCAAATATGAATGTACGTACAAAGGAAATATTGCTGTACGTGAGCTGGACACTGAACTTAATGCTATCAGGGTTAATGGAAAACTTTCCGAAAGAAGAGATTTCCATGGGGAAATGATTTGCAAGATCAAAATTTTCTGGAAAAACATCAGCTTATTTCAAATGTGGTAGGAAATCGTAAAAATGCAGTGTTTCAGCTTTTTAACCTCCTTTTCTCTCATAGGTTTTAACTTAAGATGGTAGTATGATAAATCTGAACAGTCAGAACATTGCAGTGAAATAGTTTCAGAACACCTAATTTTGGGAAAAGTTCCCAAAACACTCTCCACCTGAGTCAGGACAACAGTGAAACTCCAGGGATGTCTTGGGATTTTTTTCATCAGTCAACTCCAGTACAGCAAGGGGAAATGTACAGCCAGGGTGTGCCAATAAATCAAACGATCGAACGAGCTGCACAGGGATATGTGGCCATACCCTTTGCAAACAAGGCCATGCATGTACATGCCAACACAATTGCTTTGCTTGGATTTGCCAGGAGAAAATGGAGTGTAAAGTAGTCTGTAAATAGCCAATAAATCTTGCTCTCAGTGTTATATGTGTTTCTACCTTAGTCAGGAAGGAACTTTGTTTTTTTTAAAACCTGAAGTTAATGCAACTAGCTCAAATGTGGTGTTTTAGTGGAAGAGAGAATGGAAAAGGTTTTGATTGTTCTGCCATTCCCTAGAGGGGGTCTTATCTCCAAATAAACGTTTTTAAGAGCTTCAAATTTATTTCTAAAGAAAAACAAATACATCCAGAAACTTAGGTGGACTCTTTCCTGTTTAGTACAGCAACACTCCCAAAAAGTAACATCAACAGAAAAAAAGGACTGTGGCAGGTGATTGAAACAATCAGTCCTACAGTTCCTTTCTCTAACTCCATACACTGAGCAAGCTAGAGATAAACCCTCTGTACACCTACAATGAACCACTTGATGTAAAGACTAATTGTTATTTTTAACAGAAAAAGAGACTACAGTTAGACTGTACATTCTTAAAGGTTTGGGGCAAATTTGGGGATAAAACTTCCTTATCCCCTGCAAAACAGCTCCTGGGTTTTCACTGAGCCTTGTAGCACTGAGTCTGGATATGTCATAAATCTGGTGAATATGCTGTCTGCTCAGAACAGTTTGTTCAGCTCTGGGTCTAATTCTGTGTTGCAGTGTGCAGCACAGTCAAAAATTGCCACAGTGGTTTATAGGGAAGGTCTGCTAATACTGAAGGGCTTTTTTTTTTTTCCTTTCCGTGTGAGGGGAAAATATGACTTTGCTAAAAGAATGATTCCACTATGTAGCCTTAAAGGCTGAATCAACTGTAATGTATAGTTGACTTCAGAAGCCTAAACAGTTGGTGCTTCATCTTTCTGCTAGGACATTCATCTTCTCCAAAAACACTCTCAGTCTCTATTTGAATGTGTGCACAGCTGTAATGTTTGAAGACACTGAGTGAAGTATCGTGTATTAAACATTTGTAATTGTTTTTCACTGGACTGTGACCTGAATTTAGGAACATCTGACTGATGGCTACTACCAACAGGATATCCCAATGAGTGAGAGGAAGATCCTGTGTCAGTGCATTTGCTGGAGTTAGACCAGCTGGGTTTCTCTTTTGTTTAATATGTCCAGAAGTCTGCAAGGAAATCATCTGCAATGGGGAGAGTGCCAGAGCTTATTAGAGAGATAAGAAAGCTGCCTAAGTTTCCTGGACCTCTTTGTACTCAGGAACACTCATTGAGTGATTGTGGCATACGCTGGTGGAGTTGGGACAGTAAAAGCAACCAAGTCTCCAAATCTACCTTGTTGGACACTGTGCGGTCCACATGTTTCCTATTTCTCTGGCACAGCTGACCCTTCAGTCAGGATCAAGATATAATGTGAAGTGAAATTCCTGTGCTATTCTTATCTCTGCTCCTTTTCTCCAAGGTGACTTGTCTTTGCAGAGAAACCTGTTACTATCAGGTAGTCTTCTCCGAGACTCATTCTCATTTTCTGATGAGCTGAGAACTGGAATGTAATAGCCATTAATTAGTCTTTTTCTTCAAAGTGCTAATGGTCAACTCCATTGGCCATTTCTCTACCACAATGACCTCAGAGAAATGTTATATGACAGGGAGTACAAAGAACTTACGCTTGATCTTGACCTGAGGACTTTGGAAAATACTTTAGGAAAGACATGCGGTGTGGCTGTTTGCAACAGCAAGAGACTGGACTCATAACCCAAAGGGCACTGACCTGTTTCATATTTCTAAAAAAGCAAGAGCAGATCTGCCCCAGTTGGAAACCTTCTTTGGTAACAACACTGATGTCTTCCTACAAGGCCTCCAGCCATGTGAGGGCAAAACAATTGCAACAGGACTGTGTGAAAGTGAAGGACCTTTTAATGAACTTCTGGTTTTGGACTGTGCACAGGGCTTGATTCACATCCATGTATTAAAAAAGGTCACAACATTTGTTAGGAAAGAAATGAAATGTACATCTGTGCTCTACTGAATCGTAAAGCCAAGAGCTGTTGAAAGGAACAAAGTTGCATCAATTTACTATTTTGTCAGACTAAAAGATGATGAGAAAAATAAATGGATCCTCCAAAATATAAATATTTCATTGGTATTATTACTTCAATTCTACCTAGAAACCTTTGACAGGTTAAAGAACCCTGAAAATAAACAAAATGTTTTCCACCCTGAAATGTTTTGTTCTACCTGAGTTCCTTTTCTTACTGTTTTCAGAGCAGTCACCATACCAAAAAATGGTGAAACACACCACACTTTTCTTGACGTTGACTTCCTTCATGTGTTAGCTTGAAGTATTCTTACAGCATTGCTCTTCCTTCTTCCAGTCGATGAGCATTTAGTGAGAAAACAAAGAAATACCTTGCCCAAAGCGCACTCAGATCAGGGAAAAACATAGTCAATCAGTCAGATGCCAGGTCCGGAAATAAGCACTAGACACAAGACAAGGTGATATGGCGTCTGTAGCACAAGATAAATTTTGTGCTTAGAGACCTCAGCATTTTAGTTTACAGCAGCAATGCACTTTCAGAATGAATCTTCCAATTGTTTGCAGTTGATGCACTTTGGTTTAGCATTACAGAGTGGTCTGAGAACACGTGATCTGCATTTCTTTTGGCCAAAACAAGACCAGAAGATTCAGTCTGCAAGTGTATCTCATATTCTCCAATTGCAAATGGTTGTTCAACCAACAGGGCAAGAAAAGGGTTAGTTTGCTATAAGACCTGTGAAGTATATGTGAATGCAGGCTTCAGGAACTCAGCACCCAATGTTTCTCTCTACAGATCTGCTGAATCTCATCTGAATCTGCACTGGTGTCTCTAAGCTCTCTTGATAGTCAAAGGAAAGAAATAGGAACTTCTAGGACATGAGTCATCTGACCTGATTTTTTTGTCATCTCACATTTACATATTAAATGATTTACGCTACAGAAGCACTCATTTCTCTCCACTGAATCTAGACAACAGGCTCGGAGGTAGCTATTCTTGGTCAGATAAAACCCACTTTAGACACTGTGGAAATCCTGGTGCACTAAGACAATTGTATAGGCTTAAAGCCTGCTAACTTATTTATCAAATACCTGCTTAAATTCACTGGACTGATCCTCTCAGTGACTAATTTTATTTGTGTCCTGCCTGCTGTGCCCCACACAGCAGTCATTTGTCACTCAACTAACTGAGGTATTTGGCTATCTAACCCTCTTTCCACTGTCTTGTAACCTTCTCATGTAAGGCCTTGTCCATAATAACAGATCAATTCAGACTTATGTCAATGCTAGCAATGACTTAAAATGCACCAATGACTTCTCTGAAGATTTTAGAAGTATTAAGAGCAAAACTAGTTCTTGTTTTGGGAGACGTGCTCCTGCTTCTTGGAAGACTTGGAAAATGCTGAGGAGGATGTACTAGTCTTCCCCAGCACAATTAAAATATGCATAAAACTATATTGTCCTACTGGCATATATATACTTTTTGCAGTTTTGGTCCTTGCGTCCTCTAGGAGAACCTGTCCTCCCTTTCATCAGACTCTCTTCCCCTCTCACCCTCCCATCATCCATTTATGCCATTACTGCTGCCCTTCACCAGTCAGATGGTGTCACTGTTGAGCAACGCAAAGCTGCTCTTCCTTTCTGAGAGGAGCACACTGATAACCAAAGTGATTTTTACTCGTAGCACAGGGAGTAAAAGACTAAAACCTGTAGTGTCACCTCTGTGTTGGTAGTGCCAGAGCACTTATCCCACTGATATGGCCTGCTTCTTTTTCAGCTGTGGTTGATACTAGGATGTCAGATCCATCTCAAACAAGTACTGCAGAACACCTGTTAATAACTCAGGAACTGACTTGACTGTAGGCCAGAGCACTTTTCTGGTTGAGGTCTAACGGGTTCCTTTCTCTGTGGATAAATGGCCCATCACCATGACTACCACAAAAGAATCACTGAAAGGCATGCTTGGAAAATGTTTTTAGATTAATTAGTACATTTTAGAATCAGAGGTACAGTTTTATGCACAGCAGTATGGGCAGAAGGAACTTGCCCAGGTTGACCACATCAAACCTCTACTAGGGGCTCTGTCTTCCACAGACGCACTTTAGTGTTGGGTCTTAAGAACAGGTAAGCCCAGGAGAGAACTCTGTTCAGTGAGATAATAGTGACCAATTAATGAAACAGGCTACTAAGGACAGATGGGGGATTGCTAGATCCTCTTACCTGGCATCTCAGACTGTCATCTCCCTGGCTATAGACAGTTCCCTTCCAGGCAAAATATCTGGCCAGGATCATTGCCTTTTACCACAGCACCGAAGATGAAGCGCCTTAATGGACTCTAGCCACCTTCTGTATGGTACTAAACTTCACCTCTCACTACTGATGCCTGTGGCTTCACAATTACATTTCTATCCCCATCAATTTCTATCACGTATCAGCTATTCTTGTTACAGTTCCACCACGTTGTACTTTTTTGATGCCTCTGCCAGTGGCTGGCATTTTCCACAGATGCCTCTTGTTCCTCAAACTTGCTTTCCTTTTTTCAGACTGTTTCCATTGTAGGCCTCCATTTTGAGTACTTTTTTGACTGAAAGTAAAATACAGCAGGAGCATCAAAATCTGCCTCTCAAAACTGCATATTTCCAGTTATTGCCTTACAGTGTCATATCTAATTTGGACAGGTGTTTCAGGGTAAGAACTGCACGTTTTATGTTCACATCCAAGGAAACATACCTTTGGAGTCAGGGAGATGAGGTACTGCAGATCTGATCAAAACTTACATGAACTTCATCATGACAATCCCTAATTAAAGAGTGAAATGTCTCATTCTCTTTAATTAACCTAACAGGTTTTTACATGCCCATGCAATCTGCACTGGCCCTCCACATTGACAGTATAGTTACAGCAAGAGGGATTCACAGTTGTCACCATTTGATACAGGGACTCAATGAAGAGTGAGTCAAAACATGGACATCCCTGTGCCAAGAACAGAGGCCTTCTTCACCCTGAAGTACAGCCAGATAGACTTGGTCTCAACAGTTTCTGGGGTTAAAGCCAAACTGTTTCACAGGTTAAGTTCAGGTGGAGGAGGAAAAGTGAGAAAAGAAGGGAGAGACTGATGTCAAGTGACATCAAGGCCAGTTCTTAGGGCACTCACTTCAGCTGGCAAAGACCGCAGTTCACATCTCTTCTTCAAATCAAGCTAAGCTGGCACCTAAATCTCTGACTCTGCTGTCATAGCTGAATGCCCCAATGAATGTTTATGCCTAGTCTTGGTTCTTATCCTTGTGAGTATTTTGGGGAAAAAAAACCTGTGGGTTTTTGTTTCTTTTTCTTACATTCAGTGCAGAATGAAAACTGCTTTTGAAGACTTGTCCCTTTTTAATTTTTGTTTTCTTTTTTCCTCTCTATTTTGTGAAAGAGAATTCTTGTTTTTGGGCCAACCGCACCTCCAGTTAACTCCAGTTAACACCATAGACCATTTGACTTGTGATGGAGTGGAACTGATTGCATCCCATAGAAAGCAGCATTGCACAGATACATTAGTCTGCTCCTGCTTACAGGATCCAGGGTGCTGATCCTCTGTGTGATAAAGGCCATTTCTTTCTCAAACTTCCCTTTCCTCTCTGCTGAGTGAAACAACACTGTCCTTGAAGGAAGTGAAGCCTCCTATTACCACTTAGTAGCATCTGATCCCTGCCTAAAAAAGCACCGTTGTGTATTTTCTTGTGGCATCGCTATTGCCCAGACCTCTAATTAGCTGCACCCCTGGACTGTTTTGTTGGTTATTCTACTGTAATGGGCCTTAGCTGAGGCCACAGGTCTATTGAAACAGGCACCATACAAACAGATCGCAAATTACATGTTCTCTGTCCTGAACAGTGACTTGCCAAAGGTCACGCAAGAAATTACAGGCAAAGAACAGAACCCAAATCTCCTGCATCCTCAGTCCAGTCCATTAACCAAAAGACCTTCTCCCTCTCACAGCAATTCCTATGGCTCAGTGATAGTTTTTCCAAAACACTAGGTGCAATAAATTACATGTGAGATGGAAAATGTGCATTAGCAAGGAATGGAGCTGGGAGTACAACGGCATGCGTTGGTAGGAAGGTTGCTTTTGTTTTTTGCTGACACAGATGAAATGCAAAATAGGAGAAATCTGGTTAGCCTAAGATGTCACCTGATACACTGAGAGAAGCAGATCAATAAAAAGCTTTGTGTTAGACCTTGCAAGCCAAGACAGTAGCTATGAAAAGGCAATGGGGTATCATGAGAAAAATAAACATATGGTTAAATGGGTGACTGGAAAAAAGAACTTCATGAAGGTTATTGGAAAACTGAGGAGGATTTTACTGAGAGATGGAAAAAAAATACGTTCCAAAGAAAAATAATTTGGAGACATTTTTACTGAAGACAAAAAGAAAGCCTTCAGATAAAAACCTTCCTTTCTGCCCAGAGAAAGAATCAGTTTCATGTTCTCAGGCAGAAACAGACAAGAATAAAGTATTTAGGTCAATGAAATCTTTGTCAGCCAAAAGGTTAATAAAGGTGATATCCTTTTAAATTCATCTCTGGCCTTGCACAGGTGGCAGATAGTAAATTCTAGACCATCTCAATGGTGTTTGCATGTACACTTCTTCAGACTGAAAGGGGTTTCCCCCTCCTCCAGGAAAAGTAATTGCAAATCTCACACATGAGATTCTGAAACATCGATCCCATGAACAGGCAAGGGTGAGATTAACAGAGCTATCGTTGATAAAACTGGCTTGAAAACCATGGAGAAAATAGGGAAAGTGGCACCTTTCAAGCAGCAATCCAAATTAGTGGAGAAGAGTTTGAGCCAGTATTTTCAAGGAAAAATTTACCATCATCCCACTACAAGTTCCCCTAGGATGATTACTGCAGTATTTCGTCCCAGCCTACATTCAGAGCACGTTTTGTCTCTCAATGCCACTCAGAGATGGAGAAGTGATAGTATTCCTGTTCAGTAGATGAGGAAACTGAGACAAAGAGAGACTACATGAGCTATGCAAAGTCACACAGGAAGTTTGGGGACATGCCAGGAATAGCAGTCGGACTACAGGACTCCTAAGCCTCCATGCAGAGGTTAAAACCAGGGGTGTTATTTAACCAAGGTTAATTTTTAGGGTTGCAGGAGGAGATCCCCCATTGTCCACAAGCCTCAAATTACAAGGCTTCTAGTACTGTGTCACATAACGAGGCATGCACTGGAGGGTACACTCATGGCACATAGGGTCATGTGCTGCACAGAAGAAGGGGTGAGAAGTCACCATCCCAAAATCATCATGGTCCTCAGCTGGGAATACCACCACAAACCTGGTGCTGGGGAGGGGAGCAGCTCAGTGAACCTCATATATAAGTTGTGAGATTTGTCTGTTCTCAGCAGTAGCAGAACTGTAAGCCACATAAGTGCTTAGGAGTACAGATCTAGCTAGAAAGAATGAAGGCTTGCCAGGGACCTGTCACGGTTTCCCATCACATCTTCATTTCTGAAAGCAGTGAACAATACTTCTTTCTTTTTGATTTTTAAACAGGACGCCTCCAGAAATAAAGCGTGTCTTTATGTTACAGGAATAACAGGTTCTGAGACGAGGGTTGCAACTTATATCAGGCCTAATAGAGGTGCATGAAATCTTGAATTATTCTTGAAAATTTTCTCATCCTCTGCTGGTGATAGTAACATAAGGCAGAAACCCAGCCAGCAGCATAACTGAGTAGCAAGGGATATCAGTGTATACTAAAAGCACATTGGCACTGTCAAATGTGCATTCACAGCTGGGAACCAGAGCATTCGCCAGCACTCACTAGGCAGACCACGCTTTTATACCATGCAATGCATTGCACCCTTTCGGCTGTACAGACAACTATGGGGACAGGGCTGCATCCACCCCAGCTTGTTATGGTGTATGACACCAAACATTATCCTCCCTCTTTCAACCTCATTCACTCTGTCTGTCAAATCAGGGAAACACTGCACATCTGTACTGACATGGATATGGTTATGTTTGCAGTTTTAGGGCTGGCTTGGTAAGTATGTTCCCTAAGTAGCATCACTTAGTCTCTTTCTATTCCTTAGGGAAGCAAAGGCCATGAGGGAATGCATGAAGCAATGCTAAAGAGGTGTGAGCATAAACCAGCAAGGACTAATCAGAAGGGGAAAGACTGAGCTGAATGCTGCTCCAGAATCTCACTCTGCTAACTGTCTCTTTCAAAATCTTGCACTGTCTCTTTCAAAAGCCTGACCTAGGAAAACTGCTTAATTACTCTTCTTGAGGCTGGATTATAACTTTGCATCAATTCCTTAGGATGAGAGGATACAAGTCTCTTAGATATCTGCCTGAGCTACCTATATATTGGTTCCCACCACAAATGGCAGTAACTTAGTGGGTGCTGCACAATCTTTTGCCATTTGTCTATGCTCCAAAACAAGGGAGGGAGGAGAGGAAGGAGTAACAGTCAGACCCTTGGCTCCAGTGGTTTCCTGTGCCTTGTCAAGGTCAGAAGGGCACTGGTCCCTCCCAAGTGGAGGGAAAAAGATATACGGCTTCACAGAACTGCTCTTGGAAATGGCCTTTCATGCTCAAGGGCATGAATGAACCTGCAGAACAACAGCCTTCCCTTCTGCAACATACCCATGGGCTTCAGTCGGTTCCTACCAGCAGCCCCTTTATCTTTCTTCCCTTTCTTTGAGCACAAGTGAGAGAACACAGTGTTTCCCCCCAGCATCAGGGCTGCCACTGGTGATGCTCAAAACTATTGATTTCAACTACTCTTCAAAGCTCTTCAGCCAACAAGGAGTTTTACTCATTTCACAGGATGGCAGGACCACAAAAGAACAAAGAGGAAAATGGGTTTCCATGTAATTGTGGAAGGAATGGGGAATGCAGAGTTTGAAAAGCAAAATTACAGCCCAAGGCTGTTGTAAGCATTGTTATGCAAATCGGCATGAAGGCAGCTAAGATTTCTCCTCCAAGTTCCTACCAATGCCCACAGGCACCAATTTTTAATTAGAAATTATCTGAAATGTTCAACATGCCTGTACGTGCACTGAAATACCTGTGAGAGTCCCCATTCCTCCACTGGGTGTAACAATACACAGACCAGTGGCCAGCTCCAACATGGAGATACTCAGTGAAAAGTCCTATTGTGGTGAGCAAGAGAAGGGTTTGGAGGAATACAAGTGACTTGCTGAGGGAGTGTTGGATGACACATGAAGATCAGATTTGTTCCCTGCAGAACACACTCCTTGCACATGTTAGGCCTGAAAGAAATTTTTTGTTCAAGAAAGCAACAGTGACATCAATGCCTTAAAAAAGCTCCAAGAAGCTTGTTCAGGAAAATGGTTAAAGTAAGCTCATCTTCAACCATTTTGTGTACGTATTGGCCAGGCTGAAGGCAGGATGGTCAGTTATGCTGCTCTTTGCAGCTTCTGCTCCACTAAAAATCAGCTCTTGTGATTCATCTCACAGACAAATAAATATTCCAAGATCTTATATCTACCAGCATTTTCATCCCTATCATGTGCTGGAGCATTTAAGGCATACTGAAACCTCATGGTACAGACATATATAACAAAGCTGTAAGCATCTATATGCTTTCAATGTATCTTTTAATACTAGAAGAGTATTTCACCTAAAAAACTCTACTAGGTGAACTCGCTCTCCACCTGACATTAAATTTGGCACTTCAGACATAGTTCTTTCTTGGTCATTCTCACAGGAACCCTGGGCCCATCTTGGAGCCATAACAGAAGTGTTGCACCCACAGGCAAAGAAATGATGCTTCAGGTTTTTTTCCCTGCAAGATGCTTCCATCTGGAATTTTTTCTGGAACCAAGCATGCACTCAAACCCACTGGTCCTGCTGTACCTTGTAGAAGGATTCCCACAGGAATATCCCATGTGCCTCTGTGGCAGAGGAAAATTATGACTGTCATGCACAGATATTTTAGCCAGCTTTGGATGCGGATAGTGCATTCGTCCCCAAATACAGTAAAACAATCAGATGGCAGGTACAGGACTCAAAGTTAGCTGGTTGGTGTAGAAGCATAAATTTCATAAGGGTGAAGTCATCCTGTATTCACAGTGAGTTGTACCTGACTTGCACTGGCAGGAATGCATTGTACATGGAATAAAATAGGTGATTAGGGAAAACAGAAAGGGCGGAAGCTGACTGTGAATTTGGATCAAAGCATAGGTTTCTGTATGAAGTTCCCAATTCCAAAGCTGTTTCTAGATACCTAAGCAATTACTTGGACCTCATTATTATGAATTTTATCTCCATTACATCCCTCTAGGGCAAGCAGCATTCAGTTTCCTCTCCCAGATGGCAAATAACAATATTAGATGTGTAGTAAGTGATCCGAGTACAGGAACATAAAATACCTGTGGGTCTAGGCGTCCTGCAGGTCCTTGTGCTGCCCTTCCCTCTGCTCCTTGCTTCTTCCACAAGCAGAGTCAGAGCTGCAGCCTGAGCCATCCCTATCAAAACATAGAATCATAGAATCATTAAGGTTGGAAAAGACCTCTACGATCATCAAGTCCAACCATCAACTAACACCACCATGACTCCTAAACTAGGCCCTGGAGTGCCACGTCTACACCTTTTTTGAACACCTCCAGGGTTGACAACTCCACCACCTCTCTGGGGAGCCTGTTCCAATGCATAACCACTCACAGATGTGTTTGCATATTCAGCTGCACAGTGATACTGCTAGGGTGGCAAGGAAGGTGACATGCAGCTCGCTATCTGCCACGCTGAGAAGCAGCAACTTCTAGTGCAACACAGTGGTGTTCCGTAACATGAGGAGTTGGCTGCATGCAGAGAAGCAGCCCTGTCTGTCAGCTCCTCCTCTGACTGCCCTGATAAACTCAGTCAATTACACTAATGGAAAAATTGCATCAAAATTCTGCCAGTTCTTTTGCTTTCCCGTGCTTTGCACCCCTTCAATTCAGAAATAAATGCTTGGAGGTCACCGTAACTTGATTAAATCACAGGAACATACAGTGTCTGTTTTCAAAATTCTGTGACTACTAATTAATTTATGTCATCAAACAATTTTCTACCTCATTAGCCTATGAAATGTGAAGATTGTGTCAGCACTTTTGCTGGCAGTCTTGCGCTCATTAGTTTGTAACCTTGGCTAAAAAGAGAGAGAAAAAAAAAGAGAGAGAGAGAGCTATTCGACAACTTGCAATGTGTGTTGAAGCAACAGGTGCTGCAAACTGGAGTTATTTTCACATTCCCCTTGGTGTTAGATGACTGAAATACCATGACATGGAAATTTCTCTCACTCATGATTTGATGACTAATATATCATGAAAGGGAAAAGTGGGGAAGTGGAGCAAAGAACAGCGAGAAGGGCTGTTCTAGTGCACACATACCACAATAGAGTGTCATCATGTGCTCCTCCTGGCCTTATTTCTCAACCTGAACAGCAGAACTCACACAAGGTATTTGGGTCAGGTGATGGGGGTTTCACTTCTCAGATTATACGACAAGGATCTGAAACAACTCTTCGCATGGGAAATTGTGGGACACCACAGTCAGTGTAGCAAGTAGAAGTGGAAAGGAAGGTAAACTTGAGCTACCTGGCCCAACAAGGCCCTGCCAGCAACCATGTACTTCCAAGGAAGTTTCCCATGCTAAGTATGTAAAAATAGTAAACGGTCTTGGTGATCAGTTAATGTTTGTGAGTAGGAGTCAAAACTCCCTTGTTCTTGACTGTTTACTGACTTTCAATATGCTAGTTGCTCACCTGATTTATTTTTTCACATTTCCCTCCCCAGTTTTCTTTAGTTAATTTGTGTTAAGATTAATGTCTCTTAACATTTTAATTTTCAAGAAGCATTGATCAGCAGTAACACTGGCCTTTTAGTCAGTGCAGTGCAGAATTTTGCATGGAAAATAGTTTCATTAGAAAACATCATTCTTAAAAAAAATCTGTGAGGGACATCTGTTTGCCAAGCAAATTGAAACATTTGGGCCAGGACACAATTTTTCTTTTTGCTGCTGCGCTTGAGATCAATTGTTTGAGTCTGAGTTCCCATCGCTCCATTTAGGATGATCATTCTTGCTGGATTGAATCTTTTCACTCTTCAGGAGCCCTCAGTCATGGAAGATAAAGCCTAACCAGGAAAGGAAAACTAAAGCACAATGTACACAAACTACATTTCTTATTGATCATCTCAGACCAAATGATAGTTCTGTCAACAAAGTTTTTCCAGTCTTAGCTACAAAGCTGCAGCTGACCTGCTCTCGTGCTGGTGACTGTCCTGCTTCAAGCAGAAGGTTGGACAGATGACTTCCAGAGTCCCCTCCAACACAGCTTTTATGGTCATATAAATGTCTAAGTGGTACTGAAGTGACGTTTCACCATACTTCATTCCATTTGTTGTTTTGTTTTACCCTAATTTGGAACAAAAATAAATATTGACATATTAGAATTCCCAGTGAGCAGAATTTCGGAGCTTCTGTCAGAATTACTCAGGCTGTAAACAGGAATTTGACTTGTTCTTAGCTACCTCTTAATGGTCATGCCTAGTGGCTAAGAATTCCAGTAAAAATAGTGTATTGAGGGGAAAGAAGGTCAAGGTAGCAGATGAGGCCGTAGGAGAACTGCCTTTGCCACAATCTGGGCAATCCTGACAGATTTATGCATACTTTATTTATACCCTGTTCCCCTCAAAAATAAAAAAGGAGAGTAGCCAAATAACGTAATTAAATGCCTAAGGTCAGTGATATGAACACTCTTCACTGTGACATTAAAAGACACTGGAACATTTTCAGTCAAACGAAATTTCCTCCAAATACCCATTGAAGACAAAACACTACAGAAGCGTTTTCAGTGCATAAGGCCATTATTAAAGATCAGGACATTCTGGCCATGTCTGATCTGAGGGAGAAAAAGTCCATTTTTTTCCAATGTTTTTGGGGACTTTTCCATTCTATAAAAGTTCTCTGGGCTTTTTGTCCTAAAATCAGTGCCAAATAAATACGAGTTTTGAGGCTTGATAACTGGCACAGAATAGAATGGACCGTGTCAAAAAATAATTCTGAAGTTGAAATATCAAGTTTTCTTAATTACCTACACAGGAAAATTCCCCGGTCTAGTAGCTTAAATTTTAGAGAGATGTGAAACTCAGCAGTTTCAGTTCACAGAACGTAATGAAAACATTCTTAGATTTTGATTTGCATGGGGTCACATTTACGAAGCTTCTCTAGAGTTTCATATTCAAAGAAATTAGACATTCAGGTATCAAAACCAGGGTAAAGTATTGGCTCCACTTAACCCAGTGGTAGCTTTGAAACTCATTGTTTGGTTGGCTGAAATTTGCTGAGACTGATAAGTTCATATTGGTGAACTTCCCTGCAAGTCTTCTGATGTTACTGCTGAAATGTCAAATGATCCACCTCATAGAGAAGGCCAATAGACTTTAACTATAGTTAAATTAATAGTTAAAACAAGAAATAAAACAGCCTCTGGTAAAAATGACATAAAATCTAAAGGACTGTAATAGAGAATTATAACATGTCTCCACATTTTATGAGTTTGCTCATTAAGCTCCACAGCACAGATAAACTTCTCTATTAAATTCTATTGCAGGACTTCAAAGAAAATCTATATTATTTTATCACATCAGTGGTTGGATGTTCATGGCAAGATCAGGACACATTGTGCTAACTAGTGTATAAGCATATATTATACAGCTCAATGTCTGAAATGTCTGAAAGTTAAACTTAACAAAAAACCATTTAAAACATTTGAACAACTGAAATTTTTACTCGGCTATACAATGCTCGTATTTGTATTTAGCACAGAAATTACTGAAAACCATACTTTTATTAAAAATATGTACTTTTTAAGAAGTATCTGTTCATAGTTTTTTAAAAGCAGTTCTACCTTCTTGCAACTTCTTGCCCTCTCAGGTTGATGTAAATATCCAACAGCATGTCACAAAACCTTTACAGGAACAAAATTCACCTTGGGGCTGACAGTATGCCTAAGCAATATCACTCCAAAGAATGTTTTTGGTGGCATGATAAAAAAATCTGAAAATATGGAGTCAATAAATCAACATCTCTTTGACCACAATACGGTGTCATTTCTCTTGTACAGTAGGTGTTCTTGTGGAAAAACAGTCCATTTTCTTAAGCAGTGCTATGCTTTGAGGAGTCTGTGGGTGCGATATTAAAAGCCCACAGGTTGGCTTTTCTGTTTCTTCCATAAATATTTATTTCCAGTAAACAGGTAGAATTTCCCAAATAGTAATGGCATACTGATGAAGCTTGGCAGGGATTGACGTCTTCGGCACTGGAAAATCAGCCAGTGTGACAAGGAGATCCCCTTCTTTTAAATTATGAAAAACAAGAGTTAACGAGGTTGGTGTCCCCTCCCCCACCATGTCCCATGCTCCCCCCACACCTCATTTAGTAAAAACAGTGGTAAAGAATAAAAGAAGTTCTGTTTTCTACCAACAGACTTTGAACCCACTTCAATCCTCCTTCCTGTGTATATTTTCTGATGCTTCTTCTGAGCTTTGTACTTCCTGAACCACAGAAGTGCCTACACGTTCAGTTTCCTGTCATTAAGATGTGAATATAAACCTTTACATAATTTGAGTGATCAGAACTCTAATGGCCTAATTCTCCTCTCTCTTGCACCAGATCTATCATGCTATTATTGTTCAGATACTGTTGAGTTTTACCAGAGTAACTAGCATGAGAGTCAGCCTAAAGACCTCAGGTGAACAGCCTACATAAATTAAGCTGTTTATAGCTATTCTCACTTCCGACACGCATCTGAATGCATGTGATGTGGTTTGGGGTGAGGAGATAAGTACACAGCGTGACGTCCCTGTTGGAGGAGTATTATTTTAAGTTTATTGCTGTGACCGATTTTTCCCCTTTAGCTGTGAATTTACCAAAAGGTGCTCCAACCCATGAGAATTGTTTCAAGGATTGTTCCACACAAAAAGAAAGCTGAATTATACAACTATCCTAAATGAACTGGGGTTGGAGGTGGAAAATGTTTCTCTCTGTGTCTTCCTACTGCCCGTGTAATGGGATTTACTGTGTCAGGTTGGTCTGTGCGAGATTACATGACAACAGCAGTGATCAGTGCTTGCTCTGATTCTGAGACCACCACCCACCTGGTGCACAGAGATAAACAAGATCCCACCAACTGCAGATGTTTACTTTGGAGATACGACCTTCACAGGTGTAAAGCAGCATAGGTCTGCTTGCTTCAGCACGGCTATGGCACTTCAGTATCAGAGCCAGTTTGCGACCAGAGAGGCACGGTTCAAGGAGGAGGAAGCCACACCACGACCTCCTCTTCTCACTCTCCTCTCTCCATCACTTGCTCGTGGGACAGGTTTGCTCAGGGTGACGTGGGACAGGGCAGCTCTGGACTCCAACCCTTGAGTCCCATTGTGACCCAGTTACACCCCATGCTGTGCACGCTCTGGGAAGGTGGCATTTTCCCCTGAATTTCAGCAAATCTGGCTGTGTACAGTAGGTGTCAGCACTGAGACACAGCCCTTTTTTGGGAAGAAAGAACCCTTGTCCTAAGCCTAAACTCTATTTATTTTCCCAGCTCTAACCCGGGGCTTAGTTGGGGGACACGGGAATTATGGTGGCCTTCTGCACAGGCTAAATCCCAGCTTTGGTGAGGGCAGAGGCAGGGCTCTTTGGTGACCATCGTCTACCCATAGGGAGCAATTTGTAATTATGTTAGCATGTGTCCAGAGGGGTTCTTAGCAAGATGAAATTGAAGATCAGGAAACAACCAAACATAACTAAAGCAAGATGGCTCAGTTAAACACTGATATCTGTACAAAACCCACAAAAATTCCAACATCCTTCCTCTTGTAGTCCCCTGTAATAAACAAAACACAAAGACATTGGAAGCTAAAAGTTCAGTGAGGTTGAAACTGGACCAAAAGCCAGTACCAACAGACACAGAGAAGGCCAGACGCAGTTCATGTAACGGGCTGTGGACAGAGGGGTTATATACTGGAAAATTGGCTGGAAAATGCTACGTAGTATTCCAGTATATCTATATCTATCATGGTTCTTTCAAAAGGATTATAATCTCATTAAAGTGGGAAATACTAACATTAAATCTTCCAGCACACTTTCCTGAGCAATAGGAAAATTAACTGCTGATTACCATCTACATTCTCTTTGCCCGCTCACCTGCAGTAAGTGATCTTCGTAAAAGAGCAGGTAGAATACCATTAGGGATTTTTAACTTTGTATTTAATGGTGGTGAAGGACAGGTGAGCAGACATTGCTCGTGAAAAAGTTTAGTGCGTGTTGTTCAAGGTAATTGGAAAGGTTACATAAATAGGTCCTATCATGCACAGAAACACCCCACTGCACACCCAAAAAGCAGTGATGTGGTACCAGATGTGAGCTGTGAGAAGGCTGAGCAGGGATGTCACTCTGCTGTGGCATTTGCGTTTCAATGCTTGCTTGAGTGCTTGGATGCAGGATGTTGTTGGAACTGCTTAGTTGGATACATTATATAGATACACCTATAGATGCAGTTGATGCTAATGGGATTCGACAGATTCTCTCACCTTTCAAAAATGTTGTCATTATGGACAGTCACTGTAGCTGGACTTCCACCAGAAAGTTTTAGGACCTTTGTTCTGCTGACAATGAAGGGGAAGTTCATTCTTACATGGTATCTGCCGGTTTGTCCCCAGTGTCTTTGTAGAAGGGAACTTCATTAGCAGAATGGATACAGTATTGCACCAGACAGGGACTAGAACTACAGGGAAAAGAGTTTATCTAACCCATGCAAATGGGTGTGCTTTTGTAAGTTTTCCTGATCTGCAGTGAGACACAGGAGACTTAAAAATATTTCACACATAAGGAAAATCTTAAATCACCCCACAGCATTTCAGTGGTGAGAACATCTGCCTGTGATGTGGACATTCCAGGTTCAAGGCCTTACTCTACCTAGTTCAGAGCAGGAACTTAAATTTCACTCTCATCCACTACAGGCAGGAGCTCTAACCATTGAATGATTTCTCTAGTGCAACAAATGTTTGTTTAAATAAAGTTAGAAAAGTCCTGAAAAGAGGCCTGAGAAAGATGCATCTCAGAAAAGCCTCACGGTTCGAGTACACATCTAAGACAGAAAAAAAATCAAGTTTACATTCTGTTTTGAAGTGGATAGAGCAGGAAGTTGGACTGGACTGCAGGTTTAGGGAGTACATGCAGTTTCCCAATGAAAGTCATAGAAAAGTTTCAGCCGCAATGAATCATCATCACATTCTACAGAGATAGAAAAAAAAAAGGAAAAAAACCCCACCACTTCCTTGGAAGGTTTCCAGTCAATTCTAGTATGTGCCTGAGCCACACAGTCTGCTGAATACTGTGGGCACATTTCCATTGACCTCAGAAAGATTTTTCATCAGGGTCAGGTTAATCAAATATGATTATTGCAAGAGGATTACACAGCGGGAGGAGAGATAGAGAGGGAGAAAACAGTTGATTCTTAAAATGAGGGGGAACAAGAAATATGGTCAATCACTCAGACTACATTTGAGTCAGGAAATACTCATTGTGTGTGGAGAAAGTAGAGGTCACTGGGCTCCAGAGCACACTACTCTAAAATTTCCAAAGATACAGGAGGTAACATTCTGAAAATGGTTTAACTTTGAGTCATCATGTTCCAGGTCTTGAAAAGGAGTGAAGAGTAGATGATGAGGAGTAAAACAAACGGTTTCTTTCCCTTGAAAATATCCCTTCCTTCTCTCACAGTGAAGGCATGCATGACTAACAACATAAAAGAGATGAGGGTTTAATATGTAACAAGGAAGAGGGCAGGAACATTTTAAAAGCTAACCTTTCACATAGATTGGGCATGACAGTGGAAAGCTCAATGCACTTTATTCATCAAAGTTGATGGCAAGATAAATACTCAGGACTGACTCTTCCAACAAAAGTATTTCCTTTTCATTCACAGTGGGCAAGGGCATTACAGAGGAACCTCTCCAGGCTTATCCTTCATATTTGTGGTCAAAGCAGCTTTTGCCATCTGTGTTAGTGGATGCAGGATGAAGTTTCCTGAGTCATCTTTACGGCTATTGAGTCCATGAGAGTGTAGAGAGCCTAACCATTGGGGTCTCCAAATCAGGTCGTAAAAGCTGGTTTGTTCATGGAGAAAAATAAAACAAAAAGTCATATATGAGTAACAGGCCAACCGTGAAAGGTCTGAGACATTGGTCCTAAAGAAAGCCTGAGAATGGAGACATACCAAAAGCCTGGGAAAACGTCAAAGTTAGCTTGCAAGGCTCAGCCTTGCTGTTGCCAAAAGCACTGATTCATTGAAGGTAAAATGCTTTGAGAAAGCATTTCCAGAAATATTTACATTGTTTTCCTATCAGTTCATGCCAGTTTCATGCCAGTTCTCAGGCTTCAAGCTTTCCAGCTTTGCAAGGCAGGGGATCCCTAAGCTCCATTCATTACAAAAATGTTGTTGTCACCCAGAGGAGGAGCTGGAAGGCTCAAGAACCATTCAGGCTTTCGCAGATAACATTTTCTAAAGTACTCACAAGTCAGGTACTTACAGATACTTCACAAATGAAGACAAAACTTGTGTTATTAAAAATTAACTGGGTGCAGCCAGCTGAAGAACTGTAGAACTGACTTTTATTTAAATCATTGCATGATATAATGAAACTTATTTTTCTTCAGTTGTGCTTACACTACAAACTTTGATCATAAAAAGTGAAAAATACACTTTTGTTTAATAACAAAGAGAAAACCCTATGAAAAGTCCATCAAGGATTCTAATTTCTACTTCAGCCTGCTACTGCTGCCTCACAAATCTAAAGTCTTAGAAGATCAAACATCAAAGAGTTTCAGGAGAGAGCTAATGGGAAAGTGATACTAGAAGTGCGACGCAGAGAAACAGAAGCAGCAGAGTTTAAGGGACCAGCATCAGTTCACACCAGAAGCTTGTGATAGAACAGAAGACTCTACCCATTTCCTGAGTCAGACACTTGTGTCTCACCCACAAGGCCAACATTCTTCCGTATAGATACTTTCCCCTTTTCTCCTGAGGCTTGGTTATGTTTAAGTGGGCAGAATTATATTTTTATTGTTCTGCTTTTTAAAATGCTCTCTATGAAGCAAGATAACTGTGTGTTAGAGGAAGGGGTCATATTGCCTGATGAAGTCAACAGCAGAACTTCTGGTGATTTTGGTGATGCTCTATCACACACTTAATACAACCAAGCAAATCCTTTTGCACAATGTATGGAGAAATAATTTCTCCCCTTCACCTCAATTTCCCTCTCTATACCTTGAGAGAAAGCAGCATTTCCTTATAGAGCACATTCAGATTCTAGGAGGAAAATAACAGAAATAGATCATACATTTGAATTTGGGATTATTATTCCTATGGGTTTGTTACCATTAGACCTGGGGAGGGAAAGGTTTGAATGGACTGGTTGTTATTACCTTGAAAGGTGGGGGACTTCTACTGAAAATGGCTGAAATCGACTGCAGCCTCAGGAGGTACTGATTTCTGTTGAGGGAGAGCCATGTCTTGGCTCTGGATCTCTCCCAGGAAGAGCAAAGAGGGTTGAAAATTGCACAGCCCCCATAGAAGGAAGGATGATAAACTCGTGCCTTCTCCTCCCATCCTCCCAAAATGTGTGTAGTATACTTTACACAGCCATAAAAGTAATTCCTATGTAGCTAAACATAGCTATCCTAGCCTCAACAGGATTGCAAACAGATTAATTAGAAGAAACCATCTACTGCCCTAGTGTGAATGTGTGGAGTGGGGGGGGCGGTGGGGGGTTGGGGGAGTGGTTGGCACTGTGTGTGCTCAGAGGACTGGCTTTTCCCTAGGTGTGCTCTAGCCAACAGGACAGGAGAGCTTCTCCCTGACAGAGGGACAGAGCTGCAGGGTGCTCCGAGCTCCCCTTGGGGGCTGCCCATCTCCTCCAATGATGATAAAATATGTGTACATTGACTTGTGAAAGGAAATGTCTCCATTACCTAAACCCCATCATAGCATAAAACTGATTTGCAAAAGAGAGAGGTGGTTCAGAGTTTTTGTGATGGAATAACAGCCACAACATTATGGCCTGTATAAATAATGCCTTAATGCCTTCCATCTTCAGGCAGGAGGAAAGTGATTTTAAACTCTGAAAAACACCTGAACACAAACCGCATCATATGGAGTCACAAATAGGAGGGCTTGCATACAAACAGGGCCGGTTCCCTTTGCATAAATTCTGGAAAGCCAGGTTAATTAGGACTGAATTTGCCACTTTGCAAGCAGCTAACATGAGGAAAGCAAAGCATGCTGAAACAACTGTGCTTGCCCAGTTGTGAGCTGTTGAATGGCCCTAACCAGTGGATTGACAGAAACCAACAACTCGGGGTGTTTGTAGGGAAATCACTCCACAAAATCCTCCATGTTTTGGATTTGTTTTGTGAAATGGGAGTCTTGTTCTGTAGCCACCCTTACTGAGAGTGCCGTTTCCCTCTGCTCCACATGCTCACGCAAATACCCACACCTGTAAGCTAGGCATTCAATGCCAATAAATCCTTTACTGGACATGTTCCAGCAAAAGAATTAAAGCCTTTAAAAGAAAAAAAAAAGGTTTTGCTCTTTCCCACACTCCCACTTCCACTGGGGAAGGCAGTAGATAGAACTTTGACCTATGCTTGTCTTGCTGCCAGTTTCTTTGACACAGTAGTTCATGTTTGCTCTGTCTTTGTTTCAGTGATGTGTTGTGTAACGTGAGCAAGCAGAAAGCCAACTATGCACCAGCAGGAAGGCTTGGAGTACTCTGATTTTTTGGCACAATGTGATGTATTGTGAGCTGGGTTTTAGGTATCTGACAGTTAGTCCTTGAAATTGGCAGCCGTACACTAGAGACCAGTACCCTGAATAACCTAACTCACAGAGTATAGCTGGGACCAAACCGTGACTTCATTCATCCCCTGTGCACATGTTCTCAGTGCAGTGAGTATTCAGGACTCGCTTGAGTGCTTGTCCTGTACTCAAGGGCAGCACCACACTCTGCCCTTAGCACATGCTGCAGAGCTAAGACAGGTAGCTCCACACAGAAAGATGTTGTGCCACATGGACATTAAAAATGATTGATCGATGACAAGGACTTAATTGTATCTTCACCCTGCTCCACAAACACCCCACCCCACCTCACCCCCCCCCGCAACCTGGGCACTGAAAGCTAAGCACTCCATTGCTGGAAATATTCAAGGTAAAAAAATAAAAACTAAGGAAAAAAAATCCAAGACCTCTGGAATCTACTGGCCAATCATAGTGATAGCACCCCAAAGTTGTAATATTGCTGTTTTCTGACCAGGCATCTGCAGCTTTGCTCCTGTATGGTTACTTCACCTCCGCTGTTATCCCACTGCCTTGGGCTAAGCCTCATCCTCAGTTACAGACCAAAAGGCTGTGAGGGAGGAAGAGCTTGAGACCCCATTTGCTACATGGGGGAAGGATATATTTAAGGGTATTTACCAGCTTAAACAAACCAGCCTAGCAGACAGCTATGAAAATTGCACTGTGTGTTTCTCTGCATCATTGGAAGTCAAAATGTCAGTTCCTCATCAATAGCAGGGACCAGTAGGATTTCCTTACTTTCCAGGAACCTGGCGAGGAGCTCAGAGGTTGTGATAACAGGGCATCTTAGATGACAGATTGTCCTATTGTCTCTGGTGGGAAGAGCATAGGGCAGCTCTGAGCCATAGGGTTTCTTTCTCAGCTGATTTACTGCCTTTCTATTAATGCAGTTCTGCTGAGGTCCATGCCATGACTCAACCAACCAGCCATGAAACAGAGCTTTGTTCCATGGGATTTCACCAGCTACCTTTCTACTGAGTCAGGGATAACAGGCACTGCACTCTGGGAGATGCTCAGGGCATGCCTTTTCCTTCTTGTGCCAAGGAAACTGTCCTGCACGGAAAAGACTGTTGAGTCTAAAGACTCAGGTATGTTGTTTTCCACGATATGCAGAGAGAAGGGCTCCTGAAGTCAAAAGCTGTCAGTGCTTTCCAAATGAGGGCTCAAGTACCTGCTGCAAGATCCCCAAAGAGAGCTCATCTTGTCAGATACCTTGGTCCTGGACTATAGCATCCTCCGTGCAACTGAAAGGCCTTGTGCAGCTGTAGCTCTAACCCAGTCGAGTGCCCAAAACCACATGTGCTGTCCAGGACGTGGTGCGCTCAGACAGGGCAGCCCACCCAGCTCTGAATGACTGCATACACCATTCCTTCCTAACTGAAGAACCAGACCGTGTTTATACAACTGCAGCCTCACTGCACCTAAAGAGATAGCTTAGTGCAACAAACTGCAAAATTTGGTCTTTTACGTCCATTTCATCCTTCCAAAGGCATGTTGCAACATAGTCATCATTAGTAGAGCTTTAGTCATCGGCCAGCAACTTGCCTGATGTGCTCAGTGCAGGATCTGGGTTTTTTAGGAAGTTTTGCAACTTTATTTACCATGGAGAAGCTCTGTCAGTTCCTGCAGGGACTCCTGATGATCTCTGCCTGTCACTGGCAGAGCCCTGTGTAACTGCATTAGTCCGGTTTGCTTTTCAATTAGCTGTCAGTCTACAACCAGCAGAAGCCTTGAAAGAATTGATTGAAAGCCTCACAGTCAAATGGTATCAATCTGGAACCAAGGAGGAGATATTTTAATTCAAAACCCACAGAAATAGAGATCAGAATGCAAAAAAAAAAATCCAACATCACAAGTTAAAGGTAATTGAAAAGGATGTTAAACTTTGATAGATGGATTCAAGCAACAGGATCTGTGGTTGTAGTTTTCCACATTTCTTTCCTGCCAGAAGGCAGAAGGGTAACTCATCTATTAGAAATACATATGGGATGGTGCATACAGTAACTAATTTTGCATTTCTTAAGAGAAAAGAAACTTCCTAAGATGAATGTTATTTAAAGAAAACTATTGAAATATACTAAAGGATATAATAAAGTCTTTATTAGTTGTTAACAAGGGACAAGGCAAAAACTTGCATCCATTTCCCCCTCACTGCTGTAGTCTGGCAGTCTTTAATGTTGTTACACAACCACCCTATGAGGAAGAAAAGAAAGACTATTCCTCATTTTATTCATGCACAGAAGGAGAAGTGACTCCCTTTCAAATAGAGAGGGTGAAGCTGTATGGTATAGATCTTGCTCTTCTCTCTTCCAACACTGTCTCCCTTTCCTTTGCCGGATCTGATGATCATCAGACCCTTTCCTGGACCAATTCAGCTCATGAAACCAGCAGAGAACAAACCTGGAAAAAATAAGTGTGAATACTTTTTTGCTGGTTTTGTGAGTTGAACTGCTGGATCAGCTCAGCTGTAACAAGTCAGTAACTTCACTCAGAGACCATAACAGAGGAGGGAACTGGATCTGGTTCGTGTCCTCAACATGCAGCCATCCTACATTTCATATTAGTTATGGCCAGGGCTTAACCTCCCATGGTTTGAGAAGGATGTTTTATGGTCTGAGCTCGCAGGCTTTGACTGGTAGCTGGAAGATTCATAGGCACTATTCCTTCATGTGTATGGGAAGATGTGTGCATGAGAGAAGATCCTACACAGTCCTGAGCAAAAGGGAAGTATGCATTTCTGAGAAGAACAGGGAAATTTAGTCAAACACTAAATGTTGCTCAGTAGCTACTTGCTGTCAGTGGCTATTTTACACCCTAGAGAGAAAGGAGGCCTTTTTTAAAAAGCTCAGCTCCTTCATTAAGAGGTTAGAGTGGCGATATTCTGAGGGTGTGATTACCCGAAACATGGGAGATGCTTAACTTTTTTTTTTTGAGCTTTATTCCAATGAGGCACATTATTGTGTGATCCCCTCAAATCAGTTTTGTTGGCACAAGTGACATGGTGTCAGAGAAGCAGCCAGCAGCCAGCCTCTTAATCTGACTTTTCCAAAGTAGCTGACATATCATGTAATGACACACAAAGAAAAACACACAGAAAATCAAAGACATCCCAAACAAAGTCAAGCAAAGCTAAGAGGAAACTGAACTTCACAATCCCACCATTTAACTTAGTAAAATTTGGGGAAACCTTATCCAATTGTTCAAGTACTCTTAAAATGTCTTAAAAAAAGCAGGGGAAAAAAAAAAAGACACAACCCAGTATTATCCATCTAAATCACCTTTAAAAAACCCAATCAATGGAATGCTATTTTCCTGCCCAAAACTGCACAGTAAAGGGGTTGTTTCAGTTTTCCTCATTTTACCAGGCTTACGACTTGGAGCCTGGTTTTCTAGCCTTTTGTGTCGTGGATGTAGCATAACAGCACTTGGTAGCAACATCACGTGCACCATGTTATTACAATCATTAGCCCTTTCAATTAAGCCACAATGGCTTTAAAAGAGAAACTGCTTGCTTTCTTCACTGCTTTCTATTACATTTCCTCCTAGTTTCTGCATCAAAATAGCTGTACATTGCAGCTTCAAAATTGCTGGTATTCTGCCCTTTCAGACTTCCCTTTCCTGTTCCGCAATGCTGTGCATAGTTCCCCCAAAGCGCCTGCCTCGCTGTGGGATTTGGGTGCATGGTCCTGGGTTGTGGTTTAGCAGCACTCAGAGAAGCTGGGGAGGAAGATGGAGTAGCAGGAGTACACCAGTTTCAAAACCTTCCTGCATTACCAAGGTCCTCTAGTCAGTGCAAAGCACTTCCCAGTTTATATCTGCACTAAACAGAGCCAGACATGGCAGCCAGATTCCTTCTCCATCAAACCAGGCATTGCTAGAATTCACACCACGACGCTCAGGATGAGTATTTGCCATCTGTATGCAAACTCGGGTATCTCACACCCCTTCAGGGACTCATCTAATCTACAGAAACAAAACTTTACCTCCTCACTGTCTGCAAACTATCTCAAAGGAGGTGTAGTCGATGTCTGCCTCTGAAACCTTTTGGATCTAGTCCTACATCCATAGTCTTACCAGAGTACTCTTTATTACTGCGTAACAGCTACTTGCTTGGATGAAAAGCAGAAGCTTCATTTTCTCTTTTGCCCACTGAGAGAAGCTTAGGTACTATGTTCCATTAAGATCTATTCATTTTCATCTTGACTTGAATTATGGGGATTGAGTCTCATCTCACATAGAGTCCTATAAATGAGAAGCAACTTTGGTAAGGCCAGTGGGGTATCATTACATGGCCAAGTGCTTTTCCTTCTAACACAGTAGGGCAATGAAAGTCCCTCAAGGCAACAGGGGGTCATCTCACAAGGAGATTTATCTTATTTTTTCAATTTAAATGGATTTTTACACCTTTTCTTTTGCACCGATGGAGTCATACAAAACAGTCATAATGAGGCATAGTATTGCCCTGCACTTCTCTGGCTATTTATTTCTTAAATAAAAGATGACCAGGGAGCATTCTGTCATTGTGTGGCCAAGCAGCACAGAGCGGCCACAGCTGTACTATACAGCACTTTGCCCTCTGTGGCCCTAAACTGTAAACGTTATTTTCCGGGGGGGGGGCGGGGGGGGGGNGAGGGTTTGCAGGTGCAAAATCGACAGCGATAGTCCTCAAGGGTATAGGGGGCCAAACTCATGGCAGTCTTGTCTGTGCTGCCTATTAGAAAATTTGGAGCATATTCTATACCCCAGGCATTCTCTGAGATAGTCTCATTCGGCACATTTCCAGATCATGCCACACAGCATGCTAGCGCTTAAACATTACTGGTCAAGTGTCCCATGCTGTTCCTTCCCTAGCCATTTTTAATTCACTAGTAGCCCAGGTCTACATGATTTTACAGAGGCATTAAACTAGTAACAGAGCACAACTTGACCATCGCTACTTTACTTGCTGACTGAAGGACAATTGCTGAAGAGCTTTGAGAGTCATAGAGGAAAGATGTTCTGTATGGAGAAAATGGCATGAGTGTACCTTGTTCATCAGTCTTTGACAAGCTATGACTCAAATACACACGTCAAATGCTCAACTGAGTGAAAAGATGCTTTCTCTTTCTCAGGATTTCTTTTTCTTTCTGATAAATGATAGTTACACTTCACTGTCTGAAGTGAATAGCACTGTTCAAAATTAAAACCACAGTAACAGCTGAAGGACGTAATGTGCTAATATAAATGTCCCTACTTTTTGCAGTCTATGTTCCCCTCCTGTGTAGAATATAACCTAGAAGAAGGTGAACATTTTAGGCCTTATTATAGTGGTAGACAGGTGCAGCATCACTGTGCCTTGCTCGCAAGTGACAGCAGCCAAATAGGGAAGAGAAACAGAACAAAAGGCAAAATAAGATCATAAACGTAACCTAAAAAATTCTAAGACAGGAAATAAAAAAACGTGTTAAGGTATTTGATTTGCTTGAAAGATGTTGATATGTTCTACACCATCTATTAAAATACGCCTCTTCCTCCCCTTTCTTCCCACCATACCGAAGGTACTGCAGCCACCCAGCCCGACAGCAATGCAATTTAGACAGAAGTAACCTTTATGAGCCCCACAACTGCAACCTCCCAGAGCAGGCACTTCACAGGCACTGAATGAATCATTTCCCATAGATGAGAGACATAGATGAGGTCAGTTCAGATGGATGGACTGAGCAGAACCAAAGTGATATCAGCCTGACAAGCAAAAATAGCAGTATATCACATATCAAATTGCTTTTGAAAGTTTTGTAGGCGTTACAGGGGAGATTTTATGCTGTCTTTTCATACTGGCTGTTGTGTGACATTTTAAAGAGAGGTACTCAAACCTGTAATCCCTTTCTCAGAGCAATAGGACATGTTTTAGCAGAAAGAGCTGTCTGCTACCTGCCAGCTCCATCCACCAGCCCCCTGGGCTAGATTCAGCCATCAGTTCACTTAAGGGTCTTATCCCTGTTTCCTGCAATATCTTTAGTAGGTGGTTCTCTCTTCCTATCAAATATCTCTTTGTCCCAAGAACCCAGATGACTACAGAGCTTTATCAACCTTGCAGGACAACAGTGAGGGAGGTCACAGATTTTCTGAGTCTTTTCCATATTTATATTGAAAATGTATGGGGGTTTATTATTATTTTTTTTTATTTAGATAAAATTTGTTTTATTTTTATTTATTAAAAAAATGATCTTTTCCATATTTGGAGAAAGAGTAATTGTCCCATCACCTGACTTGGGAAGCAAACATTCCCTTGACCTTTCTGTCACATATTGATTCATCCTTTTAGCAGTAAACTGCTTGAAACATGACCCTAGGGAGTTTTCTGGGTCCTAATATCTCCTGAGAGCGTCTCGGGAAGGTGCCATCTCTTCAGCCATTTCTCAGGACTCTTAGCACCGTCCATTATCATGGTTGAATGAGAAATATCCCTATCACCTTTTTATTCCCCTTTGGACATAGGTATGAGGGAAGGTAAAAGCCAGTGCTCTTCACACACTGTGACTTTTATGCTGATTGCACAAGGAAGGACTCAAAGGCCTTGCTAAGACACCGTGGCTTTGATTCCTTACTTTCCAGTCTAATTTCAGAATACTCAGTAGTGACCCCAAGAGGGAGTCCACCTTTGAATATCCCATTTCTGTCCCTACTTAGCTCTTTTTATGCCACATCTATTTAAAAAAATCCTGTGTTTGTCTTGAGCAGCAAGAGTTTCTTCCCCAGCAGGTACTCTAATGTGATACATTTTTTATGCCACCGCTGAATTTAACCCTGTATATCTCACCACTGTATTAACTACTTGGTCCTTTCTCACCTTCAGATGAATTCATTCCACTAATTGTGAAAGGGTCATTTCCCTAATTATACCATTTTACCCTTGTTGCCTACACCACACCTCCAGAGTTTAGCAATTAGTACAAACCGGAGAGTACAGATGAATCACCAACAGGTTCAATACCTGCCAGACTTTCTTCATTTGACTTGCAAGAGAGGCTTTTTTTTTTGCTCATACCACACTACCAGACCTGCAAACTGCTCTTCAGCACAAACACTGCTCCACGCAACGCTCAGTTTCCCTGTCAGACCATGGGCAGTGGAGTCCCGTTTGTGTAGGCTGTCCCCGTTTTCACCTTGGGTTGCATGCTGCACTAGAATAGAAAACATGAGTCAGAAAGGTTAAGGGTTAAACTGTTAAAAGAGGAGAAAATTCATTCAGAAAACTGTGGTTTGTAATGGGTGAGAGGAAGTACTGTACAATTTCTTGTAAAGTCACAATGGCCAGCTCATCAAAGGAAACCCCTCCTATCAGAGGCTTGCACAATGCCTCCTGAAGTCTGAACGGCTGCCAAGCCATGACCATGCAGTTAAGGGAGTGCAACAAAGAACCTCAAATCAAGAGCATATTTCCATCTTCCTGTCCAGCTAACTCTCAATCTTCTTTTATTTTTCTTCCCCTTGCATTAATTATTTTATAACAACACACGCTTTCTTAGTGATTTTCCTCTTTTTTGTGTTATTCCTCTGGCTTTCTTACAAGCTGGAATAAGAGTTTCTCTACATGGAAGCAAAGCCATGGTTTTCATGAGACGTGCTGAGCCAACCTAATCACTCACTGATTTGGAAAGAGGGGCCATTCTGCTGGCTGCCCCATACTCTCAGCTTGGCTGCATGCTCTTACTGCTTACTTTGAGGCTGACGCTCACCAGACCCCCCCCTCCATGATCTCATTAACTCAGGAGTCCTCTCAAAAATATCCCAGCATAAGACCCAGCAGCTTTCTGCTGGGTCAGTCCACAGAGATAGCACTGAACATCAGAACCAACACAGGGCTGGGGTGGGACCATGAGGCTGGAGGCCAGAGATGGATAGCCACAAAATCTCTCCCTTTTGGTTGTGAGAAACCAGTAATTTGGCTCAGCTGTTTAGGAAACCGCAGCTTCAGCGTATCTGTGATAGATGCTTGTCCTAGATTACAGTGTGCTAAGGTCAGCACACTGTTTACATACATGCATTTAGTGAAAGGCTGACTTTGTAGGGTCAGAGATGGGGACCTTCCTGGGATTTCTATCGTGGTAGAATTTGTGGAACAATCATTTTAAATTGGTTCTTCAGACCTCTCATTTCTTCCCTTTCAGCTTCCCCTTAAAAACATTTTCTACCACAGAGCTCCCCAGAAAAGCCAGTGTTGATCTCTCTGGAATGCAATTCACCCTAAATGACCAAAGAGTTGCACAGCCTTGCCTGATTTAACCCATGTTGGCTCCTCAATGTCTTTTTTTACTACTGTAAACTCTTTGAAGTAAGAATGGTCGCTTCCAACTGATACGCTTGGTATCCCATGATTTACTACTTTAACATGAAAAATCAAGTCCCAGAAAGGAAGTTACATAACAAAGTGTCCTCTCCACACCTTTCTCCAAAGCTTGTGCTAGTCTAGGCATAGGTTTTCTTCACCTGGGTGTTTAAATATGCTCACAGATGAAGTCACCATAGCCTCTGCTACTCATCCATTCCAAGCCTTCGCTCTTCTCACCATGAGACTGTCCCAACGTCCAGTGTTCAACTTAATTTTCTGTTGGTGAATTTATGCCCATCACTTCTTGTCCTGTCCTCCACAGACATGGAAAATGTAATTTCTTTCCTCCTTCTAGCGGTCTCTACATAACTGAAGACTGTTACATTCCACCTCACTTTTCTCTTCTTTAAGGTTAAAGCCCCAATTGTCTCAAACTTCTCTTGCAAGTTCATGTTTTCTAGGTCTTTAGCTGTGAACAACAAATTTTTTTACAGCTTTTCTCTGGAAGCTTGTCAATTAGTCTGTCACTTTCTGAATGTGCTGTCAAGGTGGACACAGCGCTTCTGTAGTTATCTGAAGGTCCAGTAGCTAGAATAGTTATCATGTGATAAATGAGAAATACGAACCTTATCTTTCCTTTTTTCCCCAACAACAGGACATTGTCATCTCATGTGCGGTTGAGGATGTAGTCTAGCTCCAAGATATTTTTTTGCAGAATGGCTGCCTGATTAGTTATTCCCCTCAGTGTAAGTACATATTTCTATATGTATGCAGTAGACTGTTCCTGAGAGATGACTCCAAAGTGCAAAACTCAACACTTCTCAATTTTAAATAGCACCCTATTTACTTTGGCAAGATCCTTTCGAACTTTATTCTTGTTCTCCATCACACCTGTAGCCTCTTCTAGCTACTGTGATTGGAGATTTAGTGAGTATATTTTATTGCAGAAGATATATGTGTCAGGAGTACAAGATTGAGAATAGCCCTTTGTAGAACCACACTTAGTACAGCCTTTCATTTAGAAATGAATCACAAATAACTGTTTTCTGAAAAGTTTTCCACATAGTTTTGTTTACACCTTGCCATAGTTCTATCTTGAACTATCTATATAGTATCTATCTTCTGTTTTCTTGTCCTCTTTCATCTATAGAAAAGGCATATGAGTGAGAATAAAAAGCCTTACGAGAAAATTAGAATATTTATTGCTTCACCCTTATTCCCTAAGTGCCTTACTCTGACATTGAAGAAATTCAAAAGGGTTTGATAAGTTTTGTCCAGTTTTATTTTCCTTTCAGTTCCTGCGAGATACAGCACAGTTAATTCCCAAAATGAAGTATAAATGTCCCCAAGTTGCTTGAAAGACATACAGCAATATCGACGCACTCAGTGACTGCTTTTCATGAGACTTTCACACATTTCACAAGCATATCCAAATGAAGTAGAAAGCCATATAACTTGTATGCTGACAATACTCCCAGGCCTTTCCATGACTCATCCTAAAGCTAACTTATTGGACAGCCCTCTGCTGAGTTATTTTTAGCTTTTATCAACTCGTGCAATTTCTTCCTGCAAGCTGAGCAGATTTCCACAAAGTCTCCTCAGAGCAGAGGTTGCAAATATAAAGACAAGAAAAAAAAAAAAAGGAAGTGTCAAAGATTGCATGGCAGATGCTCTTTAGCAACAGAGAGTGGTGTGGGGGTGTCAAGAGATGCCATGTGTTATATTTTATTCCTAATGGTTTTAGGGGTAAGAGTTCAGTTGCTGAGCTGTTTTTTGGTTTTGTTTTTTTTTTTAATTTCCAATGGAAATCAGTGGGATTTTGGTGATAGTTCAATGGCAGGCAACCGTCCAAATGAATGCATCAGAGTCCGGTCTTCATTTAAAAAATAAAAATACAATCCTAATTAGATTCTGAGCATCTTTTGCAATAAAATCATTTTCACTGTCTTCACTGATTTGAACTATGATGATTGATATGCAATTATTCTTGCATGCTATCAAGGAGCAGTTGCTCAGGAAGTAACGTAGAGCAATGATTGAAACAGTGCAAGTTCTTTTCTAGGCCTTGACATAGATTTCCTTCACTGCATTGGATAAATACCTTTGTCTCTTAGGCTTCCCAACTGTGATGCAGATACTCCTTTTCTTGCAGTTTTAGACTATTTCACTTCTAAGATTTTTTGAAGTACGGATTATATCTCTTTGTCAGAATAGAATAATTTAGTTGCAAGGGACCTACAACAATCATCTAGTCCAACTGCCTGACCACTTCAGGGCTGACAAAAAGTTAAAGCATGTTATTAGATGTGTTTAGATTGGATATCAGGAAAAATTTCTTTACCAAAAGAGTGGTTAAACATTGGAAAAGGCTGGCCAGGGAGGTGGTGGAGTCATCGTCCCTGGAGGCGTTCAAAAAAGGTGTAGACGTGGCACTCCAAGGCCTGGTTTAGGAGGCATGTTGGTGTTGGGTTGATGGTTGGACTTGATGATCTTAGAGGTCTTTTCCAACCTTAATGATTCTATGATTCTATGGTTCTATGATTAAGGGCATTGTCCAAATGCCTCTTAAACACTGACAGGCTTGGGGCATCGACCACCTTTCTAGGAAGCCTGTTCCAGTGTTTGACCACCCTCTCAGTAAAGAGATGCTTCCTAATGTCACGTCTGAACCTCCCCTGACGGAGCTTTGAACCATTCCCATGAGTCCTATCGCTGGATACCAGGGTGGGAGGAGTTGACCTTGGCTGGACACCAGGTGCCCACCAAAGCTGCTCTATCACTCCCCCTCATCAGATGGACAGGGGAGAGAAAATATGACAAAAGGCTCATGGGTCGACATAAGGACAGGGAGATCACTCACCAATTACCGTTGCGGGTAAAACAGACTTGATTCAGGGAAATTAATTTAATTTATTACCAATCAAATCAGCATAGGATAATGAGAAATAAAACCAAATCTTAAAACACCTTCCTCCCACCCCTGTCTTCTTTCCAGGCTCAACTTCACTCCCAATTTTCTCTATCTCTTCCCGCTGAGTGGTGCAGGGGGTTGGGGAATGGGGGTTGCAATCAGTTCATCGCACGTTGTCTCTGCTGCTCCTTCCTCCTCACACTCTTCCCCTGCTCCAGTGTGGGGTCCCTCCCACGGGAGACAGTCCTCCATGAACTTCTCCAATGTGGGTCCTTCCCATGGGCTGCAGTTCTTCATGAGCTGCTCCAGCATGGGTCCTTTCCATGTGTCCTTTCCATGGGGTGCAGTCCTTCAGGAACAGACTGCTCCAGCGTGGGTCCCCCACAGGGTCACAAGTCCTGCCAGCAAACCTGCTCCAGCGTGGGCTCCTCTCTCCACGGGTCCACAGGTCCTGCCAGGAGCCTGCTCCAGTGTGGGGTCTCCATGGGGTCACAGCCTCCTTCAGGGGCATCCGCCTGCTCCGGCGTGGTGTCCTCCACAGGCTGCAGGTGGATATCTGCTCCACCATGAACCTCCATGGGCTGCAGGTGGATATCTGCTCCACCGTGGACCTCCACGGGCTGCAGGGGGATGGCCTGCCTCACCATGGTCTTCACCACGGGCTGCAGGGGAATCTCTGCTCCAGCGCCTGGAGCACCTCCTCCCCCTCCTTCTTCACCAACCTNCTAGACAAACCCAAAGTCCTTAGCCGCTCCTCATAGGACGTGCCTTCCAGCCCTACCACCAGCTTTGTTGCCCTCCTCTGAACGCATTCAGGGACTTTCACATCCTTCTTAAATTGTGGGGCCCAGAACTGCACACAGTACTCAAGGTGAGGCTGCCCCAAGGCTGAATACAGCAGGATAATCATGTCTTTTGGCTGGCTGATTGTGCTGTGTTTGATGCCCACCAGGATGCGGTTTACCCTCTTGGCTGCCAGAGCACACTACTGACCCATATTGAGCCTGCTGTCGGCCAGCACCCCCAGATCCCTTTCTGCAGGGCTGCTCTCCAGCCACTGCTCTGCCAGTCTATACTTGTGCCCGGCATTACTCCATCCCAGGTGCGGAATTCGGCATCTGGTCTTGTTAAATTTCAAGCCATTATGTATGCCATTTGTTCATACACCTATCGCAGAAGGGTCATACTGTTCAGCGTTTCTGTAGTATAACTGTTCAACGGAGGTCTAGGCACACATCAGATTTGGGAGGGCCAAGGACTGAACAAAGGTGAGCTCTGCAGCCACACAGGTGGCTGCTGGTGGTACAGGGGAGCAGGATGCACCCACAGGATGTCAAAAGAGGAACAGTATCTGCCTTATTTACTAGCCTCACAATGGCTGTAGGTGATGCTGCGAGGTCAGCTCTAAGTGTCTCATGTGAAACAAACCCCTTCTGCTTAAACTGTACTTTTGTGGAGGTGTGCGCTGAGACGCAATCTTCACAATGTGCCTGTGAGTGATTGTGCTGGTTTTGGCTGGGATAGTTTTCTTCATAGTAGCTAGTGTGGGGCTATGTTTTGGATTTGTGCTGAAAACAATGTTGATTGTACAGGGATGTTTTCATTATTGCTAGGCAGTGCTTACACAGAGTCAAGGCCTTTTCTGCTTCTCACCCCACCCCACCAGCCAGTAGGCTGGGGGTGCACAAGAAGTTGGGAGGGGACACAGCTGGGACAGCTGACCCCAACTGACCAAAGGCATTTTCCATACCATGTGTCGTCATGCTCAGCATATAAAGCTGGAGGAAGAAGAAGGAAGGGGGGGATGTTTGGAGTGATGGCGCTTGTCTTTCCAAGTAACCGTTACACGTGATGGAGCCCTACTTTCCTGGAGATGGCTGAACACCTGCCTGCCGATGGGAATGAGTGAAGGAATTCCTTGTCTTGCTTTGCTTGCATGCACAGCTTTTGCTTTACTTAAACTGTCTTTATCTCAACCCACGAGCTTTCTGCTGAATCCCTTCCGATTCTCTCCCCCGTCCCACCAAGGGGGGGAGTGAGCGAGCAGCTGTGTGGGGCTTAGTTGCTGGCTGGGGTTAAACCACAACAGTAATGTAGATAGTAAATACAAGCCCAAATAAAAAACACGCTACAACAAAAACTAGGTCCCATGCTCATCTTCTCAGAGTTTAGTTGTGGCAGGGAAGGAGGAAGTGTTAGGGTAAGGGTTAAGTGTAAGAGGTGTTATTGATGCAAAGGTGTGAGCCAATACTTGCTTACTTGCCGGAGTTCCTCAGTGAAAAGTTTCTTGGCAGTCCCACAGTTTCAGCCTTTTACCTTCAGGACCCTGCTGCATTACCTCCAAACTCAAACTGCTTTAAGTATGACCCATGATCTTCATCACCCAACACCTTCTCTCTGAGCATCTCATCTTGTCAAGAGGGATCATCCCTAGATTCACATCAGGACTGCTTTACCCCCTTGTCCCCAATTCATATGTCAGGTCACTCTCTGATGAGATAGTCATGGAGAATTAATGAACCACTTCCCTATGTACAGAAACCCTTGGATCTAAGGAAAGCTGTGGTGGTCTCTCCAGTGTTTGCTCCATACAGGTAGAATAAATTCAAGCCAGCTCACATCAAATTGCCTTGGAGCAAGTCTCATTCCCTGGTGCAGCACACAAAGGTGATTTGAAGGGGCGTTCTCTGTTTGCTTCTGGTTCTCCTACCCACAGTCTTTGATTGCAACCCAGCAGGCAGTGTCTGGGGAAGGAGATTGAGCTGGGCATATGCTAAAGGCAAGTCCCAATCCTCTCAAAACACCAGACCTCCAATCCTGAAGGAGTTAGTACTCAGCATTAGTGCCACACTTAATATTTGGGAATCTGATTGTTCTGTAACTGACTGCTGAGCACTGAAAAATGAGGGGCTTTACAGAGATGATATAATCTTTTGAAAAGTGCATTTCATTAATTTATTTTGACTAAACTTATTCTGACACTGGGACACAGGAATTGAAAGAAAAATAAGCATATGGATCAATATTTGCTTACGCAGTCTAACCAACTACTGTGTATTTGAGAGGTTCATTTTTCTGTCTTATAGGTTAATTTACATGGAGAAGAAAAAAACAGCTAGATTCATTGCACCAGTCATGCTCCTGCTGACAGTAATACATGTTTTATATTGGACAGGAGCAATATTTGGGTCTAAAAATTTTCCTTGCAAAATCAGAAACCATTATTTACCTGTTCTTGGGCAATGTAGTTCAGAGTGCCTGATGTCTTCACTTACAATTCAAGAGAGCCATAAAGACTGTCATGTAAACCTCTCTATCAATACTAGTGTGTGTTTTAGGCATGATTTTGAGACGTGCCGGTCATTGGCTTGTTTTCATTACTAGAAGTTAATGGAGCTTTCCCTGAATAATGTAACCGTATGCTGCTGTTTAACATAATTCGGGGGTGGGGGGGGTTGCTTGTTTTGTTGGTTGGGGTTTTTTAATGAAGATACTCACTGGTGGTTCTGCCCTTAACAACTGACCCGTGAACCTGAGCTCCACAGATGGTTATGGTACATGGTACGTGGTTACAAACAGATGGAGGCCATTGCTCAGGTAAGCAGTTACACATGTGGAAGCAACAGAACTACTAGAGTGCCTAACACTTTGCATTTGCTTAGGTAAAACGAGTACCAAAGCACCTGCGTGACTTTAGTTTGTGGATTGTTCCACTTACTGAGACAATATTATTTAATACATTGATAAAAGGTATTCTAGAAACTCTTCCTTTGCCTTGATTTGATTCTTCACTGCTTTGATGCTAATGTGGCTACGTGGAAAGATGTGAAGATGCGTATCAACTTCTGTTTGTGTTTTCTCTGGATTTTACAAGAGACAGTAATTGCTAGGCTAAGTTGACAGGTTTGGGTGTTCAGAGACTCCTGACCAGCCCAGTCTGGGGATGCGATTTAAGGTTGGTGCCAGCATGCTCCTGACCATGCTTGGAGTTTAAATTGACCCCAACCCAATCATGGTGTTCCCACAGCAGGCTAACCTTGACTAAAGTGGAATTGATCCAGGATGGGCTGTCAGATGTGGGGTAAATCCAAGTCTAACTGCTAAAAGGTAGGATTTCTAACAGTAATGTGGTTGGTTATGACTTGGGAAGCCTGCTCTTGGTGTCACTAAGAAGTCACAGTTACAAGTACTGGGATCTGAGGTAACCTGGAGAAGAATTTAAAAGAAACCCAAGGACAAGCGGAGGTCAAGGGAACATTTCTCTGAGAAATAATCACCTCCTGTACTTCATCTCTTACTTTCATGTATATGACTAAAATACCCCAGTAATATTAAAACTGGTGTTCAGTGTGAGGTATAGCTGAATAGTATCTTTAATCAGTAGAAGCTAGACTTAAATAAATTTTAGTTCATGGACCATGTAAGTTGGAAAGATAGGTTTTCTGCTGCCAGGATTTGTGACTCATGCAAAGCCAGGAGAACAGATAAATTGATGTATGCCTTATCTACAACAAAGAAAGCGACTGGGATGAATTCCCAAACAAGTGGCCATGTGAACAGTGCAAGAGCCAAGATGTATGTACACAACGAAGGAAGAGCAGGTTGGTTTTGGCCCAGATTCAGCAAAGCCCATCCCACCAGTAAAAAGGAGTTACTATGAAACAGATGCAGTGACGGGAAAATAGAGTAATTACCTGGCATTCAGCCCAATTAGTTTCTGTACGTTCTGATATTCTACATGTACCAGGAACGTAATGGAAGTGACACACATGATAACACTTTATCTCAGCCTCAGTCAGCTGGGGCCCATGCACACAAATAAGGAGCGGAAAAGGGTGAAGCAAGAACATTTTTATTCTCTTTTTTAGATCAACCACAGAAGTCTGTAGGTGTCAAACCTCATGGTTTTTCAAACAACCTGATATTCTCATTAATTCTTTTTTTTTTTCCATTTGAGAATAGAAACACTCTGTTGGTTTCAAAAGGCAAATGTACTCATTTGCATTGTTTAAGCAGCATGTACTACTAAGTATTTTCAGTCCATTTTCATAGAAAATAGAAACTTAGAATGAAGAGAAAAAGAATCCTTTCCCATCATAGGCTAATTTATTAATAATTTGCTTAAATAGTATCAAAACAAGAGAATCCGTTATAGCTGGATTCTGAAACGGCATATATCACATTCAGTTTAAGCAAGTTATACGAAAGGTTTTTTGCATGTAATTACATGCAGATATTAGTTAACTTCAGTGCTGACACAAGAGGGTTAAGGAGAGTTTGCAAACCCTAACATTTCTCACAACGAGGGAGAAATCATGAATTTGAATTTGTAAAAATAACCAAACAAATTCAGTCCTAGATGGAGCTGGGTATTGTTGGACCAACAGGAACTAATGGAGAATGCATCAAAAGGGAGGGTCCTGATCTGTGTAATTTCTTGTAATGGCCAATCCTTATTAAAAGTTCCTTGCTTACTTACGTCACCCTGTAATTTGTACCACACAACCTGAGTTTTTACAGGATGCCAAGGAGCAGACTTCCCCTCAGATCTTGGCAATCCTTCAAGGTCACTGTGCCAAAATGTAGTTTTCCTCTCCAAATAAACGTTTGTTGGTAACAACTCATTGTTCGTCAAAGAGATATTACCTAATTAGTCCCTTCAACATGACATGCTGCCTCTACATGAAAGCAGCAAGTCCCAGCTTTGGCCAGGGATGCAGGACTACACAGCAGGCAGAACCTGAAATTTGCTGCCTGTTTTTGCGATGTCCCCACTGCAAACTCCTAGCCTGTCATGCAAGAGCTTCCTGCACGCCTTCCACTGTAGGCATCTGGCTCTACTTCCAGCTTTCCAGAGGAGCACAGCCCTGGAGCATGCTCTTGGGTGGGTCAGGAAGTTGCATGGAGGGACACAGAGGCAAAACAGTGCAATTCAGCACTTCTTATGGCCTCGCCAAGAAAGGCAGCATATTCCTACTAAGTCTGCATTTGCTGCATACGTGTCATGACTCTCCATGTCACCCTTCCACACTCCTAAGGGGAAGGTTTCTACAGCTGATATCACAACACAGCTTTCTGGAGCCTCCTAGTCTTTCACTGCAGCTACACTAACCGTGCCCAGTTAAGCCAGGGAATGTACCCCACAACACCTGCTGCTGAAGCTGGTGCAATTTGAGGCCTCTTGCTGGTCCTTGCATGCAATATCTTCCTTGTAATTCACCCTGATGGAGGATTCTGGCTATTAAATTAAAAGGTGTGAATGGCACAGCAAGGCCAGGACAAGGAAAGGCAGAGCTGTTGCTAGATTTAAATGCAAATTATTATAATTTAAATGCATTTTCTTTGCAGGGCATTGCATTGCTTCTTACTGTGTTTTATAGGAAACAATTTAAAGTAAAACTGACAATGAAGATTCTAGCAATTGCAGAAAAAAAGGTATCCAGGGAAGCTGGTTATATCTGAATAGTATAAATGTACTTGATCTTCAATAACTCATTAACAACAGGGTCGTACTGTTTATTTTTTCTTGCAGTTGTGATTTTTAGGATTAGGCCTATCAATATTTATTCGTGTTTAACAGAAGGCAAACATCCGGTCAGTCCTGGTGAATGCTATCCACTGAACAGCAATTTCATTACGCTTTAGTCACAGAACAAACAAAGGTTTGGTTTCTAATAGGAAGGTGAAAGTACAACAGGGGGAGTTGTTAACAAGTGTGGCTAATGCCATAATAATTCATCTATTGCAAAAGACATATAAAGTTCTTAGAGATCCCAGTTACCTCCTGTCAATGTCAGGGGCAAAATTTCTGTTCCTTGCATAGACAGAGCTTTTCCTAGAAATAAGGACTGGATGTGGGACTGTTGTTTCATAGATCAGGCAAAACATCTATAGAAACTGAGGGAGGTTATTCTGCAAACTGCAATTTCTAGGTGAGGTTCCTCTTTCAGATAACTTGTCTTGGTGTTTCTCAATGGGGTTGAATTGCTGAGAAGTAATTTTGATCTTTTCAGCAGCATTTCTCTGGAAGCCTGTGCAGGAGAGACCCTGAAAAGTCTCTTGTACTTTTCTGTCTACTGCTGCAGCTGCTCAGGACTGCCCAATATGCAGTGCTAAGGGCCTTTGACCTAATCAGAATCTCTAAATATGACTACATATTTTAAAATAGCAAAGCTAGACAACATATATACCAGGTGGAGCCTGCTGAACATGAGACAGATTTGCCAGAGTCAACTCAAGGAAGATTTGAGGGGTGCTCTGCGGACTTAGCAGTATGTGCAATTCTTTGTTGTTACGTATCTTCATAGTATTTGAGAGATTACCAGTGAATTTATCCTCACAGAACCCCAGGATGTGGCAAAGTGCTACAAGCCTCCAGGGGGGCTGGGGAAAGGGAGGAGGTTAAACAACCTGGCCAAAGGAGCTGCAGGGTTATGTAGCCCAGCAGCACAAGCTGCTCGTGCCTTTTTCCATTCCTGGTAGCACTGCACCTTAACACCTGGACTCACAGTCCTTTCGTAACTCACCCCCATCACAGATAAACGCAATGTAAGTTCTCCTTGTCTGAAATATTTAGGGATAGGTGATTTCATGTAAATGATTGCAAAAACAATAAAGGAATTCCTAGGAAAACCTTTCCTGCCAGGAGACATAAGCATATGTTGGAGTGAGGCTAGTCTGACTTCAGGGGTTTAGAGAGGGTTAATGTGGTAGGGTTTCATAAATAGTAGTATACAAAGTACAGACCACTAATAAAAAAACCCCCAAAATCATTAATTAATTTTGGGGATTTCCCAATACTGTTTCTCTGTCTTAGGTAAACTGTATACTACTCAGGGCAGACACTACTTAGAGTCTGTTGCAATGAAAAAGAAAATTCCTGTCTTCACTTACTATTCTGACTATCCAAAATACCCAGGGAGGACACAATAATGTGATAACCGATATTAGAGTGAGGAAAAAATACAGCATATTTTATACATCTACTTTCATCTCGGGATGATTTTGACCACAGGAAAGTATTTGCCTGTGACAAATGAACTGCATTGCTACTCATGTTAATATACTACTGTTTAATGATTTTTTTTTAGTATTCATTTTAACACTGTTAATGTTTACTTAGCAGGACATTAATAACACCAGGATATTTATCATATAGGAAATGGCTAATGAAATCTGCTTCATCTGTCAGTGGTTGTTTATGTTTCAAGGCTGCACTGGATTGTTTATGCAGGATTTAGGGGAGAATGGTAGTGTTTTGTTAGTGACTATTAATAAGAGGGAAGTTAAAGGGCAATTAGTATGGATTTTTATTATTGTTATTTATATTACATTAGGACTTCCTCGGGCTTCAGATCAATGCTTGAAGCAGCTCAGCTGTTGCTGAGAGACTTAAGAATGAGACAAAATATGCTTGATAGTGATGTGGACACAGGACTGGGGGCCAGAATTGTCCAGCTCTGCAGATAAGCTAACTCACTGCCTACTGCTCCTGTGGTGAACCCTCCCGCAACTAGCCCTTTGGCTCTGACACATCTCTTTTAAATGAATGGAGTTTATACGATTTCTGTATATTCTTGTATTCAATAGTTAATCCAAAGCCAAACTGGATCTCCTAGTTTGATGTTTTTACAAATACTCTACTGATTCTTAATGAGTCTTCTCCCAATGGCTGCTTCAAATTGGATGCAAATGTCACAATTTTTAAACATAACACATACAGCTTCTGGGGAGTTTTGCAGATCTCTGCCACCTAAGAACTGGACCCCATGGTTTGAACACCAGTGGATTTGAGGGATTTCCTTTTGAAAAGCACAAATGCATTTGCAATTTATAAAACAAGTTAGGCATTTGAAAATTATATTTTCCTTCTTCCTTTGCAAGTCTGAGTTCATTATTTGAGGTTTTCCTTCCTTTCTTGCAAGAAGCTCAAAGTGGTACATCCTTGTTGCAAGGACATATGAGAGCTGCCAGATTGCTTCACAACAGAGACAGGCATGAGCGTGGAAGCAAGATTCCAGAAGAGCTGGGTCTTTGGCTGTCCTTTGCCAACACTAGGCTTGTTCTTCCTGAACAAGGACGAGTATTAACACCTCCCACTGATAAAGTGCACAGTTTTTGGTCAGGATGCACGTAGGTACGTGTGGAATTTGGCCCAGCATGCCACTGAACAATGTCCAGTGATCCTCCCTTTTTTCTTTTTATTTGGTAAAAAAAAAATTCAGATTGAAATCACTGGAAAATTGAGTCACTCTGCATACGTTAATTTTATGGAAAGGAAAGTATACAGCCATAGCAAAATATTTCCCTTGTTAGTTATTGCTAAAGAATGAAATGCAAACTCCAAAGGCAGTTCCCTTCCTCCTTTTTCCCTTCCCCAGAAATCCCTAGGAGTACAGAATATCATTCAAAAATGCCAAATCCAGCCTCCACTGCACCCCTGCAACTACCTCCAAAGTCAATAGGAGTCACGGGTGCACAAGGAACTGAGTGCCCCATCAATATACTGCAATTTTTAACCATTATTAAATGTAAACCTCTCTAGCATCAATATTTATTCCTGCTAAATATGAAGAATGTTTAGGCTTATGAGTCACGAGTTCTTTTCCAGTTAGCGCTTGCTTTACCACTTCCACCCTTGAATGGAACTAGAGATTTATACACGATATCAGCACACAAAGTCAACTGTTAGGAAGAGGCAACCACAGAATTATAACTGGGGAGATAACAATGTGCATCTGTCAAAGCCAGTGTGCTCCACTGTTGTCATTTCTCTGCTGTTGGTTTTGCAGCAGGCTTGAGTGGCAAATCACAAAGAGCATGAATAAGTACAGCAGGATTTGCTCGCAATTTGTTCCATGCAAGCTCAAGGTTGCCATGGGAGACAGGAAGCATTTTTCGGTCACTCCCACAGTAGTAAACTGTTGCCACTTTATTAACGAGTAGCAGCATGCTGTGTTTCGTTCAACAGCAGGCCTGTGAGCTGACCAGTAAAAATGCTGGAGGTGGATAGAAAGTTTTTTCCCCCACTTTCACTTCTTACTTGGGATGCAACTCAGGGTCCTGCTACAGAGGGCAATCTGCTGTTTGCTGTAAGGCAGTAGGTTTGGTCTAATTTCCAGTGGATACAAGGTCTGCGTAATAAAAACCCACATTGCAATGTGCCACAGTAGTCCTAAGGTGGTAAAGGTGTTAAGGAGACACTTGAGAGGAAGCAGAAATCCAAAAGCCAGTTTGCCTTCTTCACATATGTTATTTAGTGAGAGATTGCACACAGAAAAAAGAATGCTTTTAATCTGATTGTAGCACAGATCAGTGGCTGTCAGCTCAAAGCAAAGGTCTGCTGTGCTAAAAGGTCTTCTTCAGTTTTGGAAATAGGAATGAGTTGTCCCTGGAGAAGATGTGGTAGTGTTCCTGTTTCCCAGAATGAACAGTCCATTACAGTGTTTCTGTAACTCTGGGTGGTGACTGCACCAAGGTGCTGAGAACGTCTCCTTGGTCAGGTGATACGTGAACAAGGGATACCTCGTTTCAGAAGGCACCACTGTAACCCTGTTCTTTTGAGATAACAGAGTGAGAAGTGACTAAACACTGGCTGAAAAGGTAAAACAGAAGCAGGCGGCAGGAGTTGTTGGCTGTCTTTACTGAAGGACTGAGAAACAGAGTTGAAGAACTGCACAGAGGAAACAAAAGAGAGGCACACTTTTAGATAGCTTAAGAAACCTGGCTTCTTATCTCAAAGATCAGACCTTGTAAGGGCACTGTGAAATCGGAGTGGAGAGGTACAGTTCCCCAAGCCAGAGGGACAGAAATAGAAGTCCTACAGCTACCATGAATCTCTGACTTCCTAAAGTGGTCCCCAAAGGCAGGAATAAATGCTCACAAGCAGGAAATCTCATATTGTTATTATCTTTATACAGACAAAGGTGTCACTTTCCCAGGTCAAGATAATATGCCTTGAAGAAATAAAGTATCTTCTCTTACATTATCTTTTTATAGTCCTCTTCCTTTTTTTGTACTCCTCCCTGACTTGCCAGACAGTTTTCTTGCCTGATGGTTTGGCTGGAGGGGCCATGTATTCTCACATGTCATCTGCTGCTAAAACACAGTATACCTGCCCCACAGAATGGTCTCACCTGCATATATCAATACATGGAAAATGCTCTCACAGACAACAGATTAACATTGTTTATTGCTCAGCCCTGGCTATGTTGCTCTATAATGAGTAAATGCAGAACCCTACTTTTAAGAATCATAGAATCATAGAATCATTAAGGTTG